>CAEFZX010018478.1:0-80602 GCA_903066825.1 Alfaro cultratus | reverse complement strand
TCATTAGAAGGCCTAAGAAGAACACTGACATGCTGAAAAGGCTGTTGGTACCACCAGGGAGAGAACTAAAATGTGCAGGATGCCGGCCCTCGAGGACCGACTTTGGGCACCCCTGCTTTAGAACAACAAAACGGTCTTACCTTACATCCAGTTGTGATATCATGGCCCCAGTGGTTGGGCGCACAACGGTCACACCTCTCACCAATTGTGTTGGGAGGACAGATACACTGTCCAGTATTCGCATCACAGTTGTTCCCCACATGACTGCACTGGCAAGCTGTGAGAGGGAAGGACAACAGCAGACGTATCAGTGAGGATTTGAAAAGAAGAATGTAGGAGACTCTGGAAAAGTCACAAAAGTTTTTTTTTTTTTTTTTTTTTTTTTAAAATATCAGGGTTCCAGTTTATTCATGTGAAAAGTTTATTGCATTGCTTTCATCAAATTCAACAATATTGCAGTTTATCTTTCAAGATCAGTGAAGCTGGCGTTCACACACTGATTGGGTAAGTGGAAACAGCTACAATAATTAACAATAAGAAACAGGTGTGATGATTTGCAAGCTGCGGAGCTGCATCAATGAAAACTTACCTGAAAAACAAAAATGTCAAAGATGAGAGAACTGATAAGGGGACATTTTATATGGACTGCAAAAAATAACATTTATCACCTACTCCAACATTATTGCCTATGTGCCTGGTCTACTTGCATTTTTTCATTTTACAGTCTTGCTGTTTTGCTCTAAAAACAACACCAAGCAGAAAAAGCAATCACCTTTGATGTAAGGCAGTGGTTAACCTTCATAAAGTGGTTTACACAAAAGCTGACTGCTCTTTTGTTTGAGCGTTTTGTAGCAGCTCATGAAGCGCTCTTCATTTCACCCTAAGACTGGCAATGTTTGGTTTAAGTTAAATGTAATTTTGCCTTTCATTAAGCTAAAACAGCAACACCACTATACTATTTTTACCCAGGACTGACTTTCTCCATGAATCCCAACAATCCTCGATGGCCAGCAGTTTCTAACGATGATGTACATTTTATTATTTATTTCTTTTCACAACAGGCTACATATTGTAATGACAGCCACGTTTAATTACCTGACACAAACTGGACCAGACTTCTAAACGATTCTCTGTGCAAACCAAATTTTGCAAACTTGAATATGTTGGGAACAAATTGGTCAGAAACACTTCTGCGCTTGTATTACCTCAGCATTAGTGATGCAATAGTGCATCACTATTTGCAATTACAAATATGTACATTTTTAATTAAATTCCCCTTTTATACTCCATTCTATTTTTATAAATTATACTCCAAGATTTTTTCTGCCGTTATTACTTCAAGGGACGTATTTTATCTTCACATAAAATACAAGTTTAAGGTTTGATGATTAGGTGACGATGACAAGAGGCATGTCCAACACTACAATAGTATTTTTAAGGTAGATAGTGGATTGGGAGAATGATTTTAGTTTGTCTTGCTTTGTAGAGGTTTTCTATAAATGAAAGCCTTGCATAGTCAAAATTTGGATTTAAGATAACTTCTGCAAACCTTAAAGCAATATTAAAAGAATATCATCAGAAAAATCAATTCATGGAAGGTAATATTTTTGTTGGTGAACATAACAACAAATATTTTTACTGTTTTTTTGGGAGATTACTCAAGTTTTCATCTTACGTGTGCAGCCACCCTCCTGGAAGTTGAAGAATCCTCTTGAGCATCGGTCACATTTAGGCCCAGAGACGCCAGGCTGACAGCGACACTGACCCTTTTCGTCACAGTCAAATGACTTTGAGCCGTATGAGTTGCAGTGACACGGGATACACACACCGCCTGTCGTAACGCCGTGAGTTTGAGGCTGAAAATAAAAAACAGCGCAGGAGGTTGAAAGCAGACAAAACGTAGCAAAGAAAAATTCTTTCAGAAAAGTAAGCAAGTTCACTTGATATGGAGGACTTTTTTAAACACACATGTATAAAGAATAAGTTAAAAAAGCTAAAATATGTTAATATTACACTCTTAATATGTGCTTTCTTGTCTTCAATCTCCATACCAAAGTGGCTTCAGCAATTAAAACAACAAAGCAAACCGCTGGTTAAAATAGTTCAAGAAACATAAATACTAACACCACATGGCACACAAACTATTAAAAATCAGAAAGCATTCATTACCATCAAGTCACACATTAATTAAAAATAAACACAAATGTCTTTCACAAATACTGCTTTTACCACAAGATTAGTCCACATATTTATACAGCTTATTTTTCCACACAAGTTAAAAAGCGAAACACCCATGCTGCTTCAAACACAACCACTGCCATCCACATTCAGGGTGTGTTACCCCGGTCTCAGGCCTGTACGCTCCCCTGGGACAACCCCCTGTTGTGCGGGAGGTTCCCCCCCACCTCTGCTGCACAGCTTCCAGGGGAAAACGCTCTACAGGGCGCCGTGTCTCCCGCCTTTCGTAACCTAGGCGACGAAGGTCACAGTGTCGGCCCATGAAGCCGGGGCGGCAGATGCAGCGGCCCTCAGTGTCGCAGCGCTGAGAGATGGAGCCATAAGGACTGCAGCGACAGGGCATACACTCCTGCAGCTCAGTATCCCACCAGCAGTTAGGCTGGACCAATCAAAATCCAGTTTGATGGATGGAAGGTGGGCAAAGGATTGATGACAATAAGCAAGGAGTGAAAGTAAAATCAAGAGAATGAAGTGAGGATTGCCTAAAGAGAATTCAATAGTAAAAGCAGCACAATTTCCACAGTACCTATCATAGAAACAACAAAACTTACAGCAAAAATATTTAGAAAGGTTTGTGTCTGAGGCTGTTAAAGTAAGAAGTCGGTGATGGTAAAACTCTGTGGATAAAACAGCAAAACTATTACAAACATCTATTTCTGTGACTAAATATCCAGTGCTTTGAAGCAAAAAAAAAAACCAACAAACAAAAAAACTAAAAAATAAATGTATGCAGGATACTTGCAGTTTCAAATAGTGAGAGGGTGATTGTACTTCAAGTTATCAATTTATTTATTTTTTTGATAAGTGAACTCCATTCCTAAGCGCCACCAGATGATGGAAACAACTCTCTTTAGTGCAACCACCATTACTAACAGAAGACTACTAAACATTGGGCTTCCAGATGAACCAAAGAAATGTTGAAAGCAATTGAAAAGGAAATATTTTCTGTGAAATGTTGAAGAATTCTTTGGTTTGTTCAAGCAACAGTCCAGCAAGACTGAGTGAGACTGGCAGCAGATAAAAAGACAGCTGATAGGAGAGAAGCAAAGTTGATCTATTTTAATCCTTTTGAGCTCTCAGTCTGTCTGTTGGAACATACTGGGCTTGAAACGTTTGGCCGCCTTTTGGAAACTTGAGAATTAAGGTAATTCACCACATTTTGCTATATTAGTAATGCTTTCCACACTAATTGTGGAAATTGCTAACATAGAATGCTCTAGAACTGTCAACCTCGTTATTACTTTTGAAAATAGTGAAAACTTGTTTTACAGAAATTCCTCTCTGTGTGCTCTGGTTTAAATAATTAATGGTTGTTCAAAGGATAGAAAAATATTTTGAATGCTGTTCCTTTATGTTATGTTTATGGGCCTTAATTTAAATTGGTATCCAAAACTATGATCAGTGCATCTCTTTCCCAACGCATTGGTCAAATAAATATAAGGAATACAAAAGCTTACCATGCACTTATTGCACTGCCGTCCAATCACATTTTCTCGGCACTGGCACTGACCATTCTCCTTGTTACAAACTTCTGATACTGAACCATTGGTGTGGCATTGACAGGCTGCAAATTAAAGAAAAAAAAAAAAGAATATTTAACAGCAACATAAGTTCTGGGATGATTCCTCCCACAGGACCAAGACTTCCACATTCTTCATCCAAAGCACCGAAATCAGCTATTATTGACGTAGACGAGTTTTGAAAATTGCATCATTTTGTTCGTAGAAAGGCATTCGCCTCCTCTTGCCGACACAAGGCCTGATGGAAATTGCACCAGCTTTTCCCATGGAGAAGGCTGTCTGCAGAAAAGTATGATGCTCTCTCTGTCTCCGTTAAAGCAAAACAGAGGACGTTTCAGAGAAGTAAGTGGGAGCCTTTGGCTTGGGTTTTTCCCAGTGCAGACAAAGTGTAAGCATAGTGTAACATAAGGTTTAGTGACATTATTGGTGCTGTAACATCCAGTACGTAGGGGTTTTACCTCTAGCAAAGAGAAAAATATTGATGGTAATATTTGCCTCAATATAATCAAATGTGTACAGAATCCATAAATCTTTAGTTCTAATTCCAAAATTCCTTAAAAGCTGTTTTTACTCAAACATTTTTTGACCATTTTGGGAGTAAATAGCCTAAATATTACATGCATTTACTATTACACATGCAGCAAATATTTTTATATTCTGTTGCTTTCCCTCTGTATTTTATTATCACTTCTTGGGTGAAGAATTAAAAATAACATAGCCTTGAAACCAAATAGGCTTAATCAACAAAAGAGTCATGCAAGGTTATGAAGAATAAGGCTAAGAAAGTAAGACTTATTTGTTGAGAAAGATGTAGAATGTAAGGCAGATGCACAACAAGCAGCTATCTTTGTTAACCTGCCGGATGGTTTATTACTAAATAACAGAACAAAATGTTTTCCAAGCTGAAAAAAATCTTGAGAGCAAACACTGAAAATAAATGTATAGCACAAGAGAAAGTCACATTTTATCCCATAACAAGGCTTACAACAGAGCGACTCACAACAGAGTCCAGATGGTGCTTAAAAGGCGGCGCTAGGGGAGTGTAAGACTCATAGGCAAGCATCTACCTGCACTTTCTACTGCATATGTTTGTGTTTATGTGTACACATGTATACCTATTCAGCAATGATAAATAGGTACACATGTGTGGGAGGGCATGCGTGCCCTTCCGAAGACTGTATTTGTGTTTCTGGGTATCGGTATGTATTTGTGCAGACATCTGTGGTGAGCTAACGCTTTCTTTCCAAACGCACAATCACATTTGTCCTTCTGCCTGCTCTTCATTTAAGATGAAGCAACAGCAGGAGGCAAAACAGACTAGTACCCATGTGTGTCCTTGCTGTGTGATATGGTGTGTGGCACTAATTTTATTACAAAGTGTATACATAGTGTTCTTTTGTGTGTCTGTGTGTGTACTCATCTATGCTTTTAATGGCTTTTGCAGCAGATGGGAGCTGTGATGTTGGAGCTTTTAATTGTGTATCTGAGGGGTTGATTGGCGTATGTAGGTGTGATTTTTCATCAGCTGGGATTTAAGCTCAAAGTTTGAAAAAACAAGAAGTCATGCAGAGTATCATAATTAGACTTTACGAGGAAGACTGTGTGGGAATGTGTCTTGGTATTCTAAAACTTGTAAAATTACAAATTAAATAGGCGACAATGGAAGTGAATTTTATGCAGAACTGTTCCAGAGACATGCGAGTCCTCTAATGGCTGCAAGCAACTAAATGTTATGTCACTCTTTACCAGGTCTTTAGTTCTCCCTTGACACAAGATAAAAACTAAAGTTCCTTCTCCATTGTAATGTCTCACCTCTAGTGGTTAACGTCTGGTTTGGTTCTAGCCAAGTCGTGTGTGTTTCCATTAGCAGTGTGTTCCTCACTATTGTCTGTGTGAATATGGGCAGGACACTCAGCAATGCAGTACCATGAAGTTGTGGTTCTGCACACTCAAACTCAGTATTTTATTTTTTCTTAAAGGCAAACAGTCACAAATGTCAAGTAGTTAAGGTTAAACCATAAAAGGATGTTAAATCTCTTCTTTCACCTGCGTGCCACCTTGGCTGACTCAAATAAAACACAGAAATTTCATTTTGTCTTACAGAAATTCATTGCTGGCCCACATCTTTAAATGGAGATAAATCCGACCAGAATAGACTTTGTTAAAACTGGTCAAGCCCGTGGAGAATGGGCTTTACTTCTCTCTCCATGACCTACAAAACCACTTTCAGTCTGGATACAATCAGGCCTTTTCTCCACTCGTAAGCTGTATCCACACTATTTTCTTTATAACCATGAATTCTTGGGATTTGAAAAATTTGTTGAGGTGGTCTCAGTGTGAGGAAATGAAGATGATTTTGTGGAACAACTAGTCCTGTCATACTGCATCTTTAAAGTGAGCTTTCGATGTGTGTGAATGATGGGTACTGGATCAAGGATGTGAAACTGACAATGTTCTGCTGCATCATGACAACGTACATAACTTCTGACGGGACGTTATCTTGATGTAAATATTTGCTTCCGTATTCATTAGCTGGCTCTGCTTGTCCCTTCAAGTGATCTTATAATTATTAGTCGAATTAATCAGAAAGCACAAATTGTAAATTTCACTTTCAGATTTAAGCATCTGGCATGATATAACAGAGAATCTTAATTAGTATAAGGTAGTTTGACATTAAGTAATATTAATATTGGAACTTTGCAGCAACATTTTTGAGAGTTGCATTAGTTCTGTAGATGTGGTGAAGATATGCAGGATGCATGGTGTGTGCAAACTGTGGTGGAATTTTTGACATATTATAAATATATTGGAATAATGCTGATCATTTGTGTGTGCTACACTGTCAACTGAACTGAAGACATTCTTATTCAAATGTACTTTTTCATAAAGAAATTTAATATTATTGTATTGGTTTTTATTATTATTATTATTATTATTATTTTTGCATCCATTGTTGAATTAATTAACAAAAATATGTTCTCAAACAAATTAAGTTTGTTTGAGATACATTTACTTTACTGGAACTACCCTCTTTATATTTACAGCCTAGATTCCTTTCATATGCACTTACTTAAAAATTCCCTTTTTATAGTCTTCAACTTAGCATAGTATTATAGTTTTAATGTTTTACTTTGTAAATTATCTGATGAATAACTTTGTGAAGGGCATGTGTAATTTAACAATATACTGTATAGTATTGCACGTGTTTCATACTAACATAGTTACAAATGCCGTATTTCTGTATCTAAAATCTGACCTTTGCATGTGAATTGATATATATATATATATATATTATATTTTGACTGGTAAACAGTCAAAATGTATCTCGGTTCAGGTTGGCACTTGTATAACTGAGCGTAATATTTTTCTATCTGAATGTCAAAGTCTTCATTTGACAGTCAGAAACTAAGAAAAAACTGTTTTCCTATTTTTTCAGCTTAAATGCTGAAACCATTTCCAAAACTTTTAGTTCCATAGGGACCATTTGTGCATTATTGAGTTACAACAGATCCACTTACTTCTAGTGAATAGGGAACATAACAGCAATCCACCACAATTTTCAAATGATTTTTTTTCTTGTGTGAAAAATACTTGAAGATCTTAATTTCTTTGAATTTACTCACCAGACAAATTGCTTGGTAGTCAGATTTACTCCAAAATATCAAACATTTTTCTTTTACTTTTTCAAAGGGATTTAAACCGAACCATTATCTGCCCAATTTGGAGTAAGCAAAAATGGCCAACGGCGACAGCTCTGATGTACAAAGAATGAAAAGCATGAAAAGGATTTTCTCATTCTAATAGCACACAAATGGACTCAGCCTGAACTCTTCTGCTTCACTCAATAAAATTCATTAAGACTCGGAGTGATGGGTAGAGAGAAGCAGGCTGAGAGAGAGTTGTTGTCTTTTAATAATTCTTGGTGGTCTTCTGTCATTCGTACAGGATCAATAACCCTCCGTCTCAAAGACGCAAGCAGCTGATCAGTACTGCAGGAGAGCAATAGATCAGGCTGATTAATCAATACCCATTTAGGTGGGTGGAGAGGGGAAACAACTACAGAACAATGAACTATCAGATGCACATTAATACCCTTTGTCAGGCTGTCTAGCTGCTTTTGTGCAGCCCTGACATACTTTTCTGTCTGTTTATCACTCTGTCTGTCTGTTTCTCGGTGTAAGCTTTCTGTCTTGCTACCTGTGCTTCTGGTTTAGTCAACAAAACAGCTTTAATGAAGAGCTTCATAAAGAAGTGCCATCTGAAAATTTGTATTTTCTGCCTCCTCTCTCTGCCTTGCTGTCCCTCCTCCCTTTCTATCTTTTTTCTCCCAGGTATAGTTTCTTATTCTCACTTTTAAGCCCAGCTGGCAGTCGGTGGGCCGCTCCGACATCACACCTCCTACTGGCACAGCTGCTACTTGACACACACTCACAGCCACACTCCAGATGGTGTACTATCGACTCGATGTTTTAGTGAGGCTATTAAAGGTATCATTTAAATAATTTGAGCTAAGTTTCTTAAGGACAAAGTGCTCTTCAGTGCAACACCCCTGCTGAGATACAAAAGCTACACTGCTGGCACGCTTTGCAAAAAGACAAAAAGGAAAAATATCTGATGCTAATTATATTTTCTGTCTCTAACAACATGTGAGTATCTTTCTGATTACAGGTTCTTTAAAAAGGCATCTTAAAACTGATTTAAAGCCTCAAGACAAACTGCTCAGTCAGTATATTAACATTCACTCATTTAGTGTCAGTGTGCTGGGATTCGATCTCTGACAATTAGAATTAGTGATTACTGTGCAGTCACTTTTCCATTTGACAGGACTAAAAGGAAACAAAAAAACATCAGACTTTTTTGCAGAGAAATATGATACAAATCCAATTAACTTCTCATTTAAATTTATAATAAATACTTAATACGCACATAAAACCCATGTTTTATTGTTTTAATTATTCAGTAAGAACAGGACATTCCCACTGTGAAAGAAAATATCTTCTCCAATTATAAGACAATTGAAGGGAAATGTGAGCAACCTCTGCCTGTTTTGATAAAAATGTTCAACTTCGAATGTATTTTTGACTTTCTTCTAAATTGTTGCAGTCATTTTTATTTCGACCATGCCATTTCTTTAGCCATATGTCTTGGCTTGTCGAGAAATGTGTCTTATGTACAAGATGTGGAAATATAGCACATTTTGTGAAATGTATAGACTGACGCTGTCTAAAACGTATGAGTGTCACTTGTGATGCACTCCTATTTAATTGCTTTTTGCAATTGATTTTTTTCCCTGAACATTTGAAAATTCAAAGTACAGCGAGTGACTCCAAGTGGTCAAATAAATATTATTTGGATTAATCAGTAAGTAACTTCAATTTCAATTGATACAGCCCCAAAGCACTGACCATGCTGTTATTTGTTAATCATCAGCTCAGACAGAGTGTCTGCATAGAGTAGTCTGAGATTAAGCCTGTTAGTGGGTCATTCCTGCAACTTTTGAGTAGCAGTTGCATATGTTCCCAAGTAGCAGTGCATATGTGCAGAATGTTTACCTAAAATAAATAGTAATAAGAGATAATTCTATAAGTGACCACACTTTTGCATAAAACCATGTTATGCCTTCTTGTTTCTCATGTCCAACAATCAATGCCACTGGGGAATACAGGCAAAATATTTAACTGTGCAATATAAATAAGCCAATTGTCAGTGAGGTCCTGCATTAACAGATGCCTGTAATGAGATTCAGTCCATGTTAAGATTGAAGAAATTTGTTATTACTACAACCAAAACATCTTTCACTGTAGATTTTGTAAGTGGAAAGGACTAAAATATTTCCCACATTCACAGTACCCATTTGTGTCCAGGGCTAAGCTAATACTATGATCAGGTTTCTAACATTCATTTGTGTTCTTGGCCCAAATAAATCAAAATATGATGGAATAGTACCCAAATGATATATTTAAAACATAATTCCTGGATAGAATTAAGTGTAAGGATACTTACGTTGGCAGTTTTTTAATGCCATGGCATCCCCATGGTAGCCGTCAGCGCAGCTGTCACAAGTCACACCATCGTAACCTTGACGACACCTCAAACACCGGCCTGTGATCGCATCGCAGCTATTGGGTATGGAGAGGTCCAGATTGCCATTGCAAGTGCAGGGTTGGCAGGATCCTCCGGGTACAGCAGGCTGGCCGTAGTACCCATTGGAACAGCTAGGTGGCAGAAGAAATGAAGCGAATGAGGTTCAGTACAATCAGTTATAAAACATCAATGGCGGAATCAATTGTTTTTGATTGGATGTAGTGAGTGATGCTGCAATTAGAGTAGCAAACAAGCTAATAAATACTGTCTTTACCGCTTTGACTCTGTTTTACTAAAGTAGAAATTTGGACTTGTAACATGTAGAATTTCAAATATTCTTTGCGGAAATTTTTAAATTAGTCCTTTCCAGAAAGATATTGAGAAAATATGCATACAAGACAGTGTACATGTGTCGTCTCATCATCCAGAACGACTCCTGTAAGAATACATAGTTGCAAGCTGTGAGAATTTGACGCAAATATTCCTTTTGGATCCCTATTAGCTGTCTGAATTTTGAAGGTTAAAATTAAAAATAAGAAAACAAACCAGATGACCTCAAAGTGAATCCCACCATCTCTGACATAAATGCCTAATATGTCTGCTTTGCATTGGTTGTCAGCTAGTGAAGCATTTTCGATGCTGTGAAAGGATAAGGTAAAAATTCTAACATTCAAATGATGGTTTCTATTGTTCTCATTGTTTTGGTTGCCACACACAGCAAAAACATCTAAGAGAACATCTTTCAAATTTAAATTGAAAAAAAAACCCCTGTACATTTCCTTTTCTTTAAGCACACTCTAATGCCAACAGTAGAGGAGAGATGTGATGTAATAAGTGAGAGCAATTTAAAATATCTCAAGTCCTAATCGTCGGTTCGGCTTGTTGCTTCTAAGTTGTGGCAATCAGGTAGTTTCCTGTTATTTTCTCTTTTTTTCCATTGAAAGAACCAGTACTGCTATATTCCCTGAAAGCACAAGTTTTCTCCACTTTTATGTAGCAATTACATTTGAAAATATAGTTTTTCTAAGCTTTCAAGTCTGCAATGAAATTGACTGCCACTCTTATGAATCTAACAACATAAAATTACTTTTAGATTTCAGCTTGAAAAGTTAGTATACATCATCAAAATTATTGTTTACTTTGGGTTGCTGTGTTAGTGCGACAAACATCCATGTCTCAAAAAAAAGATTCTTATCATTAGAAAGGAACCAAGAAGCTTGACCACAGTAAAAAGCCTCATTGCTGTGTTTGCTTTTTATCAGTGGCATTAAATGGCATCTGATTTTATAACTCATTCCACACTATAAATGAGTGATTTGAAGCTGGAAGGAGAGTGTGATCTAAAACAAGACCTAAGACACTCAAGTGTAAAATTAGAATCTAATTCTGTAAGAGTATTATTGTTTGTTTTTTTTTTAAAATAAATCTTTTTGGCTTCATCCACCAAAGAAAGAAAATAAAAACAAAAATATCACAAGTAAAATGTTAGGACTTTTGATCTAAAGAAAAAAAAAAGAAAAGGTGTTTATTGTCAAACCAGATCAAGATTTTATGTTTTGCTTTTCAGGTTCTTCATATGAATAATAATTAGAGGATCTTCAGATGTGGGAAGACGTATTAACCTGAGACTGCACCGCAGGGACAAGAGCCACTAAAACCAAATAAAGAGCCTTTGCTGAAATAAAGCTCTACATGTTGAAAAGGGGAATCAAGATGAAAGAAGAGGAAGAAGGATAGAGAAAGGCAGCAAAGTGAGAGCGAGAGGAAGGCAAGTGAGAAGGAGAGAGGGGAAAGGTCTTCACATTGAAAAGAGAATTGAATTCAGAGAAGAGGGAAAAGAAAGAACAGAGAGAGGAAAAAAGTCAAGAGGAGCAAACCGTTATTAACACTGACACTCCTTGGTACTCAATAGCGCTGGTTTATTAGTTTGTGTGTGTGTGTACGCATGTTGCCGGAGTGTGTCTACAAGCGAGTGTTTAGTGTGTGCCTTGTCAGAAGTACATCTTCCCAATCAAGTGGCAAACTCGACTGAAATCAATCAAATTTTTCGAGGAGAATGGACCATGAGGCGAAGTGCATGTGTTTGTTTGGAGTCTTTTTTGTGATATGAATTCCCACATTTTGCTCTCTGTTCTTTTCAATTGAATTATATCACGTTGATTAAGTAGGTATCCATGTCTAGCTGCAATTTGTAGTGAAGGTACAGAGAAAATTAAACACCTGTTTATGTCCATCAGAGTAGCAAATTAAAATTCAAAAGGGCAGTACAAACATGATACTAAAAAGATTAACAATTTAAGGCTATGTGAGGTCCAACATTTTAAATGGGTCATTTAACATCTAACAAAATGCTAATTGGTCTATTTTTGACCATTTTAGGGATGTTTTACTTTCTAAAATGCCTGCGTTTTGCCAACAAATTTGTTCATGTAGTTTTAGTCATCAAAATACATCAAAAACAATTATTTTTGCTGTGTATCAGTCATCAATTTCCCTGCGCACTCAGATGGCTGTCATACAAGGAGGCTATTGTTGGAACTGGAAATCCCTTTCTTTGGCAACTGGCAAACCTCTAAAATAATTGTTTTGACTTTTGGCAGCTAATTGAAGTTTTTAAATAAAATAATAGTGTGTCTACTCTAAGCAATATCAATTTAATGTATCTAGTCTGAAAGGTCACATGATCAGACCTCGTTACTTCCTGCCTTAACACTGGAGGTAAATGTCTGTCACAAACCTGTACAAAAGGAAGTCAGTAAAATACTTCAATAAACAAATATAAATAAAATATTTTGAACAGATGTTCTTTCAAGTGTCTTCTACTGATATATAAAGAAAATTGTATCCCTTCATCCATATTTTGATCATCAGAAGAGTGAATGTAAGCATGGCGACAATTGTTGCCGCTAGTTGCCGCTAGCATAATACATAGACAGCACCTTGCTATTGTCCATAGCTTTGCTGTTTATTCTATATGCCTTGCTGTTTGAACACAGCTTAAAACTATCAGATATTTTAGATCTTCTAGACCTGAGGGAACCTCAAAGTGATGTTTTCTACATCACTGTCATTCCCACAGTTGAAACCCTCCCCTATTTCACTCCCCCAAAAGGCGATCCTTGCGAACAATGACATCTGCAGGATGTAGCACCGAATCTTTATGTATCTAAAATATCTCTGAACACTCTTGTAACCTTTGTCATTATAGGTTATGCATGTCAGGATTTTTCTTATTTTTTAATATGTATGAATAGGCCATATTTGTGTAATTTAGAGTATGCTGTTTCCCACCGGCAACAATTGTTGACGAGTATAAAACCTACATTTTCACTAATATAACCAACATAAAATGTAATAATTCATAAATATCATGTATTAGGGAGGTCCAAGGACTGAAATGCATGCACTTATTTTGCAGGAAAAAATTTGGGATTAAACGAGTTAAGAGGAGCAAAGGAGAAGAATGTTTCCTTTCCAGTTATCACTCACATTTTTAAAAGCAGTTAGTTAAACAATAGCTACAAATATAATCACAAACATTAGCAAAAGTAGCTGTATTATCAATAGCTACTTGGCATTGGGTCAGACCAAATTCATTTGTATTAATTGAAATACCTCATGAGCAGGAGCATTTAGATTCTTGCCAGAGCCTGAAAAGCAGCTTATGACTCTCGGAGTGTTTTAGCACACAATGTGCTGGGGCTTGCAGGGGCTTTTCAACTCTGTTTTAAATGGATGTTTATGGACAGAAAATTGAAAAGCAGAACCACTTAGCAGTGAGTGGATAGTCTATTAGCATGGGATGAATAGAGTGGCCATTTTGTTACAGCGCATAATACAGACAAATTGCCATATTACAATTAATTACCACAAACAATAACAAAAACAGCACAGATAATGAAGCAGAATAGCAGGTGGAAGGTATCAATAAGACTAGTAGAACAAAAACAACAACTGCTGATTACCTCAGCAGTTATACTGCTATTAGTTAGTAATATTACATTTAACAGCTCCCATAGAGACCATAAAAATTCATATAGATAAACTTGGCGTTGAAGAGGAATATATTAGATTGGCCTTATGTCAATGCTAGATCATATTGACTGTATGCTGGATGGTAACGTTGTGGCAAAGTATAAAAATGGAGTGAGTCAGAGTGCCACTCAGCAACAAATGAGGTTTATAAAAAGACTAAAAGATGGACAGAGAAATTCTGCACTGGACAGCATGGCAAGGCGAAGCATGCAGACTATGTGGCACCAAATATAAACAGCCTGGATATTTGCAGCTGCAGTTTTACAGGAACACAGAGTTTCAGGCTCAACATTCACAGTGTTGGAGATTAAGTCAGGCAATAATCAGAAATAACAGCCAACAGTGATGCATTACATTTACCCAGCTTATGAAAATGTTTCATCTTCTTTGGTTAATATGGAAACAGGCACATTGAATAATAACTACTTCTGAAAAACCTCAGAAATTTACACTTCAGTGATAAAAAACAGAAAAATCCTGGCAGGTGAATGGGTATACAAGGTTTACTAAGAAATCACAACTTTAGTTCTAGTAATAAACATAAGAATCTAATCTCCCTGTCTGATGGTAGGCAACATGGAGTGAATTCATTTGAATTAGGAAGGCTATAAAAGGGAAAGCAAAGACTGCAGACACTATATACAGCAGATGGGGTTATTTTAAATAGTGGGTAAACTGCATGAAGGTTGAAGCAGACATTCAGTCACTGACCAACTGAAAATTATTACTTTAACGACTATGTTAGACCAAAAGATCTAAGGATGACCACCTGATGAATTCATATAAACTGTTATTACAGAATAAACATGTTCTCCGGAGTCTGTTAAGCAAAGTCCAAATTTTGGACACCCTTCCAAATACCAGCTGTGTTTAACGCAAATTTTTAGAGACTGTCGAGAATAAATAATTCTGTGTTTTCCTTCTATCTCTGTTAGCTAGTTGCTAAGCTAAAGCTAAGCTAACATTTTTCAAGAGCAGGATGGAGGTAAAAAAAATGTGAATTGTCAAATATAATTGTTAATTTCAGTTTTAACACTCAGTAATAAGAATGCTAGCTGCTAACAGCTGTTACATCCTGACATTTGATCCAGGACAGAAGTATGGCAGATCAAAATATGTTGGCTTTGAAGGGGGGGAAAAGTCTCTGGATTATTTGACCCAGAACAGAATGATTGATAATTTACCAAGGTTTTAGTTTGGGTCTGAGAGGTTGCTGGGGAGGTTTTGCTTTATTCTTTTTTTAAATCTTATCACAAAATTGTTTAAACAGTTTTTTTTCTTTGTCTGATTTCCTCGGTTTGATACACAAAAAGCAAATGTTCTTCATTTCACTTAGCCTGGGTGGTGAAGAGACCATTTACACTGACTCCATCATCACAGGACAGTACAGCCTGAAGTTTTAACAAGAATATCATCCAATGAGAAAGACTTCTCATTAGTGTTGAGCTGCTTAAAAAGCCAGCAGCTAATGGTACAAACATGTCAGTCAACTAGATTAATAAAATGTGCAATGGATAGACAGCTGGATGGACAATGAGACAAAGTCCTGAATACAGTTAATGAGCAGCACATTCCATTTTCGTTTTGTAACACCTCACTACCAGATTGAACTCCTGCCCAAATGGACCTTTCCTGAACTGAAAAGAGTCACAGCTTTCATTTTGCTGCACATCTTTGTGCAATTTTAATGAATTCAATTAGATCTTAAAAGTTAATGGGTACCTAAGTGATCCAGATAACAGGTTAATGACAGTTAAGTTGCAAAAGAAGATATTTGTTTGTTTAGATTTAATAATTTAATGATTTGAGTGTAAAATATGTTTACCTGTCACATCTTGGCCCTGTATATCCAGGCTGACACTGATCACAGAGCTGCTCTCCTTTGTCACCAAGGTGGCATGTGGGGCTGAAGCTGTTGTGGTTTCCACGGTGGCGTAATTGTTGTTGAAGTTGTTGTTGAAGTCGGTAGCGTTGTTCCAAAGTGGGGAGAGCCAGGTGGAAGAGGAGGAAGAGAAGACACAGGCGAGTTAAGGCCATTGCTTGTCACCTCAGAGACACATCTGCGTCCCTGATTTCACTTTGTAGTTCCTTTCGTTCTGCTCTCACACATAACATACATTTATTCCTTACAAAGTACAAAGCAAGGACTACATCTAAACACACCCATTTAAAAAACTGGCCTCACTACAAACTATTGCCTAAACGAACTAAGAGACAGGGAACCAAAGTAACATGATAGTCGGTTGCCCCCTGTTCTGTCACCCTCCCACTTCCATAAACTAAAGATAGTTCAGCTGGCTTGGGTTCCAGGCTCCAGACTGACTCACTAGATGACAAACTGGCTCATTATGAGCTGCTCACTGAGTTCCAGATAAGCTTGCTTGGCAAATGCACCTACGTAAACCATAACAAAATCCAAGTCTTTATATGAAATCTGATTCTTTATATAGACGACCAATTTCACAAAACTATATTTCTTACTATATCAGTTAGGTATACATTATAATTGTGCCTATTTTGTATTAAATACCAGCATTCTTGAGGTAATAGTTAAAAGAAAAAGTACAAAAAAACTTGACAGGATTCTGTTTTGTATCTATTAACCTTAAATTACATTCAAGTGTCAGCAACTTCTTGCAAAAGTTTTTCTCCCTCTTTGACCTTTTCCCATTCCTTGTTACTTGGATTTCATATGGCAAACCAAGGCAATGAGTTACATTACTAGAAATAGTAAGAGAAAAACACATGACATCCTCATAGCATGATGCTGCCACCACCAGAGTTTACAAACTTTGACACTTAGTACCACAACTAGTGGTACTTGGATTCCCTTTGGCGGTCCTCAGAAAAAAATTGTGGTATCAACGATAAGTTCAATTCATATAAAGCTAGTGAACTGATTTAAGAAAGATCGCATGACCCACTTTGAAACTATTTCAGACAAAATGTGAGAAATTGAAGGCAACTACTTCATGTTGGATCTGTGAACTTAGTATTAGTATTAGTATCGATTGGGATTAATAGTAACATCTATAACAGTGTTGGGACAGTGACATTTATTAATGGCAAAAAATGTGTTCAACAATTTTAATGTAAACACCTAAAACACCTATTACATTGGAGGAAAAATTCAAGCTTATATAAAATGAACAAAACTTGAGGCCTAAAGTTATTTCTGCTGATCACAGAACAGCAACACCAACATGACATTATTTTATCAGCTGCTCATGAAAGCTTAGATGAAAAATATGCAACTAGTTTTTGAGCAACTTGTGTCAGTGAACAGATGAGGCTGAATGGCTATTTTTAAGGGACTGGAAGGCATAGCATCTCACACTATGCAAGTGTTGGGGAAGCATGGAAGAGGAACAGTCAGTTGTCTTTCTTTAGCTCGTAGCATCGTGGAAATGACACGTCATGGCTGCAAGAAAATTCTCAGCTGCTGCTAATAGAGTTTGTTTGTGGGGATGTGTGTGTCCATTTTGCTGAGATCTGAAAGAGACACTTGTTTCTTGTGTTTACTGTCATTCATTATTTTAAAGATAAAATTTATTCAAACAGTAAAGAAAGTTAATATTTTCTTTGATTGGTAGGCTGTTTTGCCCGTAGCCACATTTAAAACCACAATTAACATCGTCTTACTTGCATTGACTTTGTGTATGTCAGAAAGACTGATTTGTGTCAAATTTACATTGCTCAATCTGAAATAGTTTGTTTCTCTAATAATGTAACATCTGCAAACATGGAAATTATAGGAATATAAATTAGAAAAGTTCACTGGAACACCAACCAAAGTTTAAATCTTCAATTTGGGAGGTAAACTCCAAGTTCAAAATCCAACATTAATGCTTGAACAAAAGAAAATGGAAAAGGATAAAATAGGGACGTGTAGTCTAAAACAGAACATCCCTCATCAAATGGCCATACGATAATGTTTAAATTGAATGTTAAATGCAAAGAAAAAGAAACTCCTATTTCCTAAGACGAAAAACTGATTTAATCTTCTTTTTAGCTGGTACTCTGAAAAGAAGTCTCTCAAATCTTGGTGTCATCTTGTCTTTTCACAATCACAGTAAAATGCTTGTTCGTAACTGTTTTAATCATTTGAGAAACATTTCTATGTTGAGACCATTTGTGAGACTGAGTTATAGATGGTTATTCCTTCTGTTCAGACTATTGTAATAGTCGTTTTACCTGTTTGAATAAAATCTCCCCGGCTCTGTGAAGAATGCTGCAGTGTTGACAAAACCTAACAGAAGAGAGCACAGAACTCCTCTTCTTGCCGCCCTGCACTGGCTTCCTGTGCATTTGAGGTTTACTTTTAAAGGGCACATGTTATGGGTCCTCTATGGGTAATAGAAAACATGTTCATTACATTTTTTGCACAAAGTCATTTTCAGATAATGAGATTTCACTTCTGCCCATTTTGAACTGCTTTCTTGTCACTTTAAATCCAAGTAAATCTTTGCTGGCCACGCCATCCAGCTCGCCGTTTACACTCTCTCTATATATATTTCAAAATAGCAGTAAACAGATGCACAATTATACAACAGTGCATCTTTGATTATGAGTCAGACCCAGACACAGAAGAATTGGAGCCTCCTTCACAACCATCTAGGAGGCAGAAGTTGTTTCTGGATGGTAACTCAACAGCAAAACACTTGTATTTTTGCATGCGGCCATTGTACAGCGCATGCAGCGGTAAGACCAGCAGACCAAATGCACTAGAGCTCCGCTTGGGTTATTAGGTGAGAGGCTGGGCTTGGCTGGGGTTGCTAGGAAATGGAGCAAGCCCTATCAATTCTGATTTTATAATCAGAAAGTTTATGAAACTGCTTGTTTTCCAAACACAGAAAAACATCAACTTCGTTCCAGAATTTTTTTTTTTTAAGCGTTTGGACTGGTTCTTGGTACCACAAACGAGTTTCAAAATGCATTTGTGAGTTTTAAATTCAGACAGTGAGCCAAAAAACTGTCTCCCAGTTTTCAGGCAGTGACTCACTGTGGCACCGTCCCACTGTCCCTACGCTTAACAACTACAGACATTTTTATTCACAAACCTTTGCTCAGTGTGTTTCTTGTTTTAATGATTTTGCCTTTGTGAAGAACTTTGTGATGTATAGGTCTGTGAAAGGTGCTATATAAATAAGATTTTTGACTTAATTAGCCAACAGAACAGCATTTCAGTAATTTGAAGCATCTGTCTGCTCCTTTTATGAACCACAAGGCCAAATACCTAACCTTATAAATGTCTCCAACACCCATGAATAACTGTTGAGGTCAAATTCTTTTTTTATGAGGAATTTTCAAATTAAGTTTGAATTCATTCCACTTAATTAACAAACTAAGCTGATGCTGGCATCCACAAAGATGCTTTACGTTCACAACCTTGTTCCAACCAGAGGTTCATTTTTACCATGCAAGAACATATGCTGGTTTTTGACAAGCGTGTAAATACGCACATATTTACATCTGTGTTCAAAGTTATTAAATTAGACAGTTGCCAATATGATACAAGGTACTGTAATTTAAGACAGTGGGAGGACAATGTGACTGGCTTCTCACAATAATATTACTAAAGTTGTTTTTCTTTTTTTTTTCAAAAAGATTTGAATGTATTTTGCACTCAGTTTGTGGATGCATTCTGATGATTCTAATGATGATGACATTTAGTCCCACAGCGATGATGCTCCTCGTCATACGCTGCTCCACTCTTCCTGTGGTGATGATATTTTTACTATAATGTCACCACAATTATATTCCTACCCAAGATGATGAAGTCTTTATGTCACAATTGGAGATTATGAAGAGAAATATTTAAAAAACAGAGAAGCAGAGAAGAGACAGCACAGACAGGCTGGTCACGTTATTAACCCCCGGTTCTCCAGAACCTACTTGTTGCTGGGAAGATTAAGTGGGCAGGCACATGGCTGACAGTCCTGAGGTGTCCCATGGGTGGCGTTGCCGTAGTAACCAGGTAGGCAGGTGTCACAGTGGTGGCCAGTAGTATGGTGGGTGCAGTCCTAAAAAAAAACAAAAAAAACAATTTTTTTATATTTTAGAAAAATCAAGTTTTAGAAATTGTCTATTTAATTAGCTTTAATACCAAAACAATAACGTATTAAAACTTTACCAAAGTTTTGCTTTAAATCAAAATACTGAATCCATATTTGTAGGAATCCTTCACGTCAATCAGTTCTTATTATTTTATACTTGATATTCTTTCAAAGGAAGAAATATACCAAGTTCCTTGTGAATATCACAAATCATCAAGTCGCTCATTTACTACAAATGAGATACACAGTAAAACTACGACTGGCTATGATTTGTCTGTAAAATCTGAAAAACAAGCTGCACAAGTACAGTTTAAGTCTTTCCAGCAAAACATCACTGTAGACAGCCTCGACCTTGTTGCCTTAAGGCAGTTCCTTGCCCAATAGATAAATCATTAAAAGCTTACTAGCTTCGAAGGAGGGATTAAAAAAAAAAAACAGTTCAACAGTAGTTTAATTGATTTTTCTCTTCCATATACTCTACCTTATCAAATATTTCCATTGAAGAAATCGGTTTTCCAGTTATAACAACTTTCACAGTTTCAGGGACTGAGTGTGGGAAAATGTTACCATGTCAACATGTTCCATTCATTTCTCACATTAAATGACCTTACACGGCTGAAACACACCCTGACACATGCACACTGTGTTAACCTATAAGTCTGTGGCATCAGTCAGTCATTCATTCAGCTAGAGCTACAAATCACTGGTGTCAGTGGAGGTGGATGCATCTGGCTGCCTGTCTGTCACTGTGTGTACAGGTGGGACATGTGCACATGTGATTGTAAGTGAGCGAATGTCAGACTGGGTGTGCGCGTGCGTGTGTCTGCGTGTAAAAGACGGCCTCACAGACCAACTATCTTTCTCTGAATGTACGTCTCCCTTTGACACATCCTCCTCATTTATAATGAACCATAACATAGTAATGCAAACACACAGGTGTGGGTGTGTCGCAGTGTGTGGGGTTTCTGTTCTCTGTGTGTGTTCACCAATGTGGGCTTTAGTGTGTGTGTATTAAGAGGAATGGGAACTGACAGAATCAGCCTAAGGCTGTGGGAAGAGTGGGTAGTGAATGTGTGGAAATCCACATGAGAGGGTAACGTATACGTGTCTGTTGTACATATATTATGTATGAGTGTTTGTAAACAGTAGGAAAGTGCTTCCCCCTGCAGTTCCTCTAATGACAACTAGATGGCAGATCCATAAAAGCTCCAGTTATACTTTTCTTTAGGTTATCCACATTTTGTTTCAAATATTGAAATACAGCACAAAGAATAAAATAGTAGCTGATGATGTTCAAAGTGCCTGTCACTTCATGACTGACTTGGCTGAAGACTAATATCAATTAAAACAAATATTAGACGAGTTGTAACTTAAGTGGAATAGTGGAAATTTTACTGCAAAACTGCTGAAAAACAGAGTTCTTTTAAAAAGAGGCTAAAACCCATTTGTTTAGAGCTGCCTTTCATTAATAGCAACTGGAACATCATAAACTGTATTCTATTTTTAACCTGCCATCCATTTCTTTTATTTTACTGCAATTTAATGTTTTGCTTGTTTTTTCTTCTTCTTAAAAAAATAAATAAATAAAAAAGAAACACTTTGAATTGCCTTGTTGCTTAGACCTATACTCAACTGAAAATTTGCAATATCACTTGAACAGTTTTTGTTTAAGGACACAATCAAATCTTATTTTATCGTAAGATATTCTGTGAGGAAGAATGAGTACAAATATTTGCTGGCAGATGTGCAAAGTTGGGAGAGAAGACTTGCAGCTGTAGTTGCAGGAAAAAAATACAAATGTATGCCACACTTTGTAGATGTAAATTTATTTGCAAAGAATTTTGCTAACCCTTTATACTTTTCTATTCGCTTAACAAATATGCTCCATGTTGTGCTGCTCTATCATAAGAAATCCTTATGAAATGCATGAAAGTTTGTGCTTACCAAGTGTTTAAATATGAAAAGTTTGTAGGGTGATGACCTTTTACAGTCCTGTATCTCTTTTACAGACCTAAATTTTATATCTCAAACTTTTGGGGTTGCTCCTTCACAATGAGGAACATTTGTTAGGAAATTATCTGTCATTTGTGTCCGTTAACAAAAGAAAACTTGAGCATAACAACCATTTGTTTTTCTGTTGCATAATAAATACACAAAATACAAGACATGTTGAGTTTATTATTAACCTTACCAGGCAATGTCCTGTGAACTCATGGCAATGTGAGCTGTGTCTATGACAGCGGCATGGTTCACACACACCATTATACAGTTTACCGTAGACTCGCCGAAAACCAGGACGGCATGTCTGAAATAAACATTTCAAAAGTGAATTTGCAATTTTATGTGCCGTTCAAGCCGTTTGTACGATTTGTGTGTTTACCTCGCAGGATAATCCTCCATATCCAGGGGGACAGGCACACGTTTCTACAGCTGATGCTCTCTTTCCAGTTGCTAAAGGATTTGCCACCTGCATTGAGAATGAGTGGAGCCTGCACAGAATACAAAAAAAGAACAATTACGTATATACCTTTTGGTCCAATGGCAATAAAATAAAGCAGTTGTTTAGTCAGTTTAGTGTAAAAGCTTTTATGCTAATCTAAAAGCAATGAGTTTCATTTATAAAAAAAATTGAAAAAGAAAATCTCTGTTTGGAGACAATATTGAAGAACAGCTACACACTTTATGAGCATCTTAATTTAGTAAAACTAATCATTTGTTTGCTCATCTGCATAAAAGGAGGATGAACAAACCCAATTAATAGCAGAATAAAGTTCCTGCACACTGTGAGTTTTATTGCAGGATTTTGTGCCTTGGCTTTAATCACCAGTACAATGATGCAGTATCTAAGATTGATTTTAATTGTTGGAAACTATTTGCTGTTTGATTAAAGTCAACTGACATACATTTTTACTGCCAGCTTAACAGGGTGAATGAGCTCATTTCTTTCATGAATGAAGAACTTCCTAGAAGAAGCTAATGTGCTCCTGTACTTCTGGTACAACGAATTGAGCATGGTCAAGCATTCATGAACTTAATTACAGATATAAACAGTCTTTTATAAAACACACTAATGATGACAATGTTCTTCATGTTTGTTACGGTCCCTGGCCTCTTGAGGCTGTGCACGATTCTTTTTATTATGCAGGTTCAGCTGTGAGGGCACACCTTCCTGATTGGCTGCCTGGAGGCTGCAGGAGAGCATCCACCCCATTGGACCAGCAGAGAATTGCAAGCCAATCAGACATTGATGAGTCTCACCTGCTCCCTATAAAAGGCTCCTGAACTCATTCCTCCAGTGGAGCAGCTTGTAGGAAGAGGTTTTGTTCAGCTGTCCCCCACCTTTGGTGTTTACAGCTGCTTTGGGCAGTTTTGAACTATTTTGTTTCTGCTTGTGCAGTTAAGCAGTTTGTGTCTGCTCTAGATTGTTTTGACACAAGCTAGAAGCTCGTGTTTGGGAGGCTTGGTGCTCCCTTTGTGTGCTCTTTTTATTCCTTTCCCTTTTGGGTTATTTAAGTTTACCTTAGACTTGTTTGGACATTTTGCAACTTTAATTTGCACTTAACCTTCTTCAGTTTGTTAGACCCCTGTTTTGTGTTAACTGGGTTAAATTGTATTGTGTTTTGGTTTTGTGAAACCATCTTTTTGTAATAAATCATTTTACGTTCCACTTATTTTATCTGGACACATTTTTATGTTACCGCCCCTGAACCCCTAGACCTTTGGGGTGTAACAATGTTATTACACAATATCCAAGTGAGTGCTCTTCCAACCTGTAGACGGCGCTGGTTTCCGTGCTGTATGAGGCCCGCACCATTAAACTCGTCAGGTTGGCCAGCACTAACAGGAAATCTCTTCTGCTAATCGCCTGTCCCGTCTCTGAAACCAAGAAGTTCTCAGGAAGGAGAATAATGCGTTTGGTGCTGGTAGATGACGGATACACTGGCTGGCCAAACCTGTTGTCTATAAGCTTCATTCCACCTCCCTGATAGAAAGAAAAACATGAAATACAACAGTCGCAAATATATTTTTTAGGTTAAATGACATTTGAACATTTCTCTGTGTCTTCTGTAAAATAATCTCATTCTATAGAGCTAGTCCTAAAAAAACCAAACAGGGTGAATGATGTGTCATTAGGTAATGCGCTTCAATTGCTATTGACGTTTGGCATGGACAAAATGCAAATGAGCTGAGCCAAGACTATCTGACCGTCTCTTGTTGACCATGGATCAATAGCATGTAGTAACTAACTGAGTGACAACAACCAATAGGGGAGGAGGGAGCAATTACACCAATAAGCCATTAAAGAAAACCTATTTAATGGAAAAAAGGAGGAGTAGGTCATAGCAGAGAAAACAGCTGCAGGAGTGAAAGATGCAAAGACACATTGCTCCAGAAAAAACTGTTTTAAACAACGCTCTTAAGGACTGCTTTTCTTCCAGATGTTGTTTTTACACTACAGTAATTTGAAATTCTGTTATTTTAGATTATTCTAAACTTGTGATGCAATTGTTCACAGAGAGATCTATATGTGGCCATTAGATCCAAACAGTAGTTCCTGAATTTCAATGCACTCATTAAAAGCAAAACTCTGATTTGTAACTGCTCATCTTGAAAGCCTCTCTAAGGGGGCGACAGATAAAAATCATCCTTTTGCTAATTCTACAGAAGACCTAAGCATAATGAAATTTTGAGTTTTTCTATGTTTAAATATATACACAAATCAAAGCAAGAGAGAGAAAGAAATAAACACCACAGATATGAGTAAACAGTGAGGGTAAAAAACAGAAAAACATGAGACAAAGGCTGATGAAGAGATGGTTAAGAGGGGGAAAGTTGGCTGGCAGTGAGTAGGTGGTTCATTGTTGTCATCATTGAAGAGGCTTTTTGTTGACAACAAGACCGACGCTTGTCCTCTTCTCCTCCTCCTTCCATTCCATCCACACTGACATGGCTTTAAATAACAAGCTTACTGTTTCATACCTCTTCATCTTGCAGTTTTCTTTTTTCGCATTTCTCTACATCTTTTTGATTGTTTTTATATTTTGTCTTTTGTTTTATTATTTGCTTTAGTTTGCTTATAACTATGTCTTAATTCGATTTGTTTTCACCCACTTCCGAGTTAAATCCCAAGTTAAATTTAAATAACACCTCCAGATTGAAGGACTGAAAGATACAAAAATAAAAGATTTGATAAATTCAAAATTTCAAGTCTAAGTCCAAACCTTACCTTGATCTAAAGCTTTAAGTTTTAAAAAAATTGTTGTACTTTTACAGTTTAATTTTATAAGAATTTCATGATGTAAATAAGGACATGGCATAATCAGTGCTGAATTATTCTGCAACATTTTTTTAACCTAATTTTAAGACCTGATATTGGCCAGATAAATGTTTATCTGACATTTGAAATACATAACAACTCCACTGCTTTTTATGCTCGTTTGTTTGTCATTCTCAGATTTGGCACACACTTGCAGTGTTATTTAGTGATAAGCAAGACATTAACAGTTAACTAATAGTGTCGCTGCTTTGCTTATTGCTGCCATGCATCATACTGCAACCTGCTCATTATAAAAGAGAAGGTAGGAAATACTCCATCTGCATTTTTTATTGCTCAGTTCAGCACTTCTCCGCATGCTGTGGCTGTTTTTGTGTCTATGTGCATGTCTGTTTTCTACCACCTTTTTTTGCTGCATTATTCAATGTTCACCCCTGCTAAAGCCAGTGAGTAAAGAAAGGACACAAATAAATTACACATGCACAGGAGTTTCTTGGGTTATGTGAACTTTTCCCAAACATAAAAGGTAATAATAATTAGGCCTGGTGACACTGAATGTCAGTCCCTTTTCCTCCTCCTCCTTCAGTGGCGGTGTATGAAATAGTGACTGTTTGGTGAGATGGTTTGCATTTTATTACTGTGAATGTGGCTGCTGAACTCAATTTAGTCAAAAAGGTCTCACATTTATAATCACACTTAAACTGGAGGCTATATTTAAAATATTTCTACAGTTATTGTAAAAACATTTAGACAGCGCCATACAGTAACATTTTGATGGTATCATAAAAGATGGTAAAGTGAATGTACTCCTCAATTACTTGGAATTTAAACAGATGTTTAACAATAAGATAAATTCACACAAAACAGTTCTTGATTTCCAGTCCATGTGTAGATAACCTGCTCTTTATTAAATACTGGTGTGGAAATGTTTCAAAGTTTTTTAACTTTGCATTTTTTCCAACTTACCTCAATGATAAGGTCAGGCTCTGAGGTGACTCTGATGGCCACTTGCTCTTGTTGATTTGTTTTGTATGACACTGTGAATGTCACATCACCTCCATAGGCTGCAACCTGAAGAGACGCAAGCAATAAAGAACAACAGGTTCAGGTCACAATTATTTGGAGTTTAATTCATCAAAGTGGTTGAGCTTATCTTCTGATCTTGTTCCTGGAAAGAGTTTTTTACAACGCAAGAGGTTAATGCCTGGTCCAGGAATTGTGTTTATACCTGGATACAGGCAATGAATGAACTTTTACCTCTATCGATGCTTTTGTACTTTGTTTTAAAAAAGTGCTCCTGTCCTAATGATTTTGTTTGCAGGACTTCTCCTTATTGGACCGAATCACTGATGGGGCTATTGCTGTCATCAGATTACCCTATATTTTATTTTCCCATAGAAACAACAAAGCACTGGCTTCAATTATTTTACAAAATGTTCAACCTGTGCATGTTGAAGGCTGATGAAATTGATCATTTATAATAACTAATAGGTTCAATTAAAATTAAACTTATAACTTACCCTTGTAATTAATGAGTTTTATAACAATCCTAGCATGTGATTTTCAAATAGCATCTAATACACAAAATTAGACAAACTTGCTGATATACACCAATCTGAGCAATATCCATTTCTAAACTAAAACGATTTTGAAATGTTAAAAAGTTGCAGAGAGCAGGTATTCAGCACAGTCTTTGTTGTCCAACGGTGTTTCTTTGCACCCTTTCTGTTGACACCACAAAAGGAGCTTGAGCTGGAGAAACGCTGCATCGGCATGATCCTGAAATTTATTATTCTGCTCCATCCTGAGCAGTAATGGGTGGGGGAGTGAGATAATAATGCCACTATAAAACTGAGAGAAGGGGACACTCTGGAAAGGGGGAGAGAAAGATAAAGAAATGGTCCTTGAGAGAATAAGTGAAGAAGTAAAACGTAGGCATAATGTCTCCATAAACCTCCGCTATTCTGCATCATTACACACACTTTTTAAAGTAGGATGAGGGAATCACTCATTTGGTAGCTAACCTGAGCGCGAGCATGCACACATGCACGCGCACACACCCAAACTCACACACCCCGGGAAGGCCTGCAGGGGTGCTTCGGTGGAGGTTTTTATCCAATAACACTTATTCTTGATTTACCTCAATTTACAGATTTGGACCCCAGAGGACAGTAAAATAATAGCATAAACTTACACTCTGCAGCTCCCACTTCTCTAACACTTCTGCTGCTTGACCTGCTTTTGTCATTATCTAAGCTGAAGTATGACAAAGCCTTTAAACTTTTATATTATTGCGGCAAAACAGCAGTTTTAATGCAAAATTATGTATCATAATTGATGCCATCCCTTGAATCTGTTTTACATTTTTTCAGATTAGGCCCACAAATTAAGTATTTTATCGGGATTATATGTGACAGACCAACGGAAATCAGCGCATAAATACACAGTGGAAAAGATCCCCAAATATGTTCAAATCTTTTTATAAGTTAAATCTAAAGTGGTGGCATGAATATGTATTCAGTTTTGCAGCTCTAAAAACTTGATTTTTGCCCATTGTTCTTCTCACAATAGATTAGGTTTAGTCAGACTGGATAGCGAGGATAGAAAGCTAAATTTAACTCTTGCCAAAGACTAAATTGGATTTATGTGAGAATTTTGACTGGGCAATTCTAGAATATTCTGCACAATAGAAACATACGATCATTGAAACTTGCTGCAAAAGGGAAAATAATTGATTTTACCAAAAATATGTTAATTATCTTCTTGACTTTAGTTTAAGACCATCATGTTTTTATCATCACTGAATCTCTAAAACTGTAACACATTTGAGAAAATATCTCTTGCATAACCTAGAATGTCTGAGTCCTTGAGCTAAGAAGTTAAAGACGGTCATTTTTTCAGATGGTTCCCAAACTTCCAACGGATTCTAACTTTTCTAATTTACTTTCTTTGAAACACTCAATATTTTTCAGAAAACTAATTTTTCTTGATGCCGTCCCTTTAATTCCGGTCAACAATCAAAGCTTTTTCATAGCAACATGAGTTCCCAATTTCACCCTTGGAGAAAAAATAAAGAAAGGAAACTGAGGAAACGACAAACCAATAATAAAAAAAGCACAGCAGGAGCGAAAACTTATCTACAGACAGAACGGAATTATGGGTAGTAAAAATGATTGTAGAATAAACACTTCGCTCTAACAGACATTGGTTAGATGCACCCCTGTGAGTAAGATAAGCCTGTTATTATCTCTACTAGTCGTCAGGAGAAAAGGAAGTCATAATCCACACTGTTCAAACTGTAACAAAGAGCCTGACTCAATTTTCATTAAAGTGACTCCTTTATTACTGGCTATGAGTAACGGCTTATTCTGATACAATATGTTGGAGGGAGGGAGAAAAGTAATCACAACACAAAGATTGCCATTAATAAAAATAATGTGAAATAGACGTTTTACCACATGAAGTTATAGGCACTCTGTAGAGAAAAACATATTCTTTCCAAAACTATTTTAAATAAGGGAAAAAAATATTTATTTTAGAAGATGCTAGAAAAACAAACTTTTGATATTTAATTTACTGCCTATGCCAAGCAGTGGGTTTGACATGGAAAGTGAGAGGAGGAGTAAAAAATGAGTCACTATCCACCTCACTATTCCTCCAGGGTTCCCAGCAGAGCCTTGATGCAATATAACTTTTCCATAACTTTACATAACCAAGTCAAAAGTTTAATGACCTACAAAGTATGACTCCATCCTCATTTTGGAGTTGGTATTCTGAAAAGGTCAGATTCATGCTTCAGATTGATGCCAGGGGGAGAATAAAGCAGTAAGGATAACCTACAGTAAAAAATATAGGGCAACAAGTAATTTTACTGTCTATAAAAGTTACATCTTTGACTCACCTTAGGGTACATAATTAAATTTTACAAAAAATTAAAGCACAAATTGGACTTTTGCCTCCAACATGCAAAACATTCTTCTTGAAGTGGCTTAGTCCTCGATAAAATAGTCCATTTGGAAAAGACAAAACAGAGTTGGATCTATTACATGTGTGATTTTGACCTTTTCTTCCTAACAATTCTGATTCAAATTGTTTAGAAAAAAGGTCCTGATGTTCTTATTTATTTTTGCACCTTGATATTCATTTCCCATAAATTTTCTATTGGATTCACATCAGGGAACTGAACATGCCATTCCCAAATCTTAACTAGTTGATTCTTTGGTTGTATATGTTTATGACTTTTGTCTGTCTAAAAATGAAAAAATACTTTGAGATTTGTTTGAGATCTTTGACTTTCTTCTTCCTATTAGAGAAAAATCTCAACCATTTTCATGAATCCTTTAGAGACTCAACCCAACTACCGTACTTTATAGTTCACCATCCTGCAGTTAGAAGTCTGATTGGGAGCTTGTTTGCTTTTCACACATTCTGCCAATTTTAGCCTTGTAGATCTTTCTTTTGTAAAGTAACTTAAGTAAATCTGCAGCGTTTCTCATGCCAGTTTTGACTGGTTTACGACTTTGTAAATGTAAGTTTGATTATTGAAGGATTATTTCAAGAGAAGCTACTTTTTTTCTGAAAATACATTAACATATGAACATGTCAGATCTATAAATTCGCGAAGAGGTAGTTTTATTCTATTTGGTAGTTTGTTTGGTTAGATGAACTTTTCAAAATACTTTTGGTGGTGCTCACTTTACGAACGTCATATAAACTTTGAATTAACTGACGTTTCATGCAGTGTCAAGTAATGCAGATGGTGCCACTTAAAAAACAAACTTAAAAACAATGTCACACTTTGAAGTGGGTGTGCGCAGGACTACAGCATGATCATTATTGCAGGAGGCAGATGAGAGAAGGTTAGAGGAACTGTAACTCAGTATGCACATCTCATTTAAATTGAAGACTAAGAGCAGCTCACTTTTTTGCTCCCAGTGTCGCCTTAGAGCCAATCAATTATTGTTCTGCACTCCCACGGATCACCGGGTCTTGAAAGTCAGTTGCAGAAGCGTGTTGCGAATCTTACTTGAAGAAGAGCACAAAAGAAACTTTATAGCTGAGTTATGTGTTTATGTATGTATGCATGTATGTAACCATGGACTGAGAGGCTACTGATCAAGAAGGGGAACCTCTTCCAAAATGTAGCTCCCTACCTAGAAATGACAAATCCTTCTGGGGAAAACCTTTATGGCCAGAACAATGAAAGACAAGGATGACCTTTTACATTTTTAAACTTTACCCTAAATCAAAAGATGACTGATGGTTTTTCAACCAAGCCTTTGCAGGTCTTTACAAGTCTTAATAGTTCAAAAATAATAGTAAACCTTTAAAAATAATAGTTCATTAAAACGCTACAGTTTTAAATGGTACCTTTTAATCTATACAACTAAAAATTATTGAAGATAAAAATATATAAATCTAATTATCTTATGCATCTTGCACATTAGATATTTTAATGTGACCCAACTTCACTCATGAAGCTAAACAGGAAAACAAATGCAATAGAAACATTTCTCATAAGGTCCAGGAGAAACATTATTGATAAGGTTTGGAGAAAATGAATTGCAAGCCAAGTTGTGTGTTTGGACATGAGTTCCAGCACATTGTGTTTTTTCATCATATCTCAGGAAAGAGTATTTCTCTTCTGTCCATGTTCATCCATCACCACTTTATCTCTATTTTTCAACCTTCCAGAACTCAGTTTCTGCCTGACTCTGGCACTCTGTTTCTCCAAATGATGGGGATTCTGTGTCTCTGACGCTTTCATCTGTCTTGACCACAAGTCGGGTTTTAAATGGCCAAATATGATGGATACAGAAAAGTTGGAATTTGACAGCTGTTGAAGGCTGCTGTAAATTCTGTACTAGTATTATCCTATTTACTTTGGGCCCAGGCACTTTAAAACAGAATTACACTCTCCTGATGTGAAGCATTTGTTCTATAATGACTATGAAATTTGTAGATAAAAATAAAATTTCCTCTAAGAAATGTTCAATACATTACGCAGATTTAAAGACCTGGGCTTATGAATTTGATTTTACTGTCAGATTTGATTTAATGTTCCTTTGCAAGTTGCACCTCAAGTACATTTGATGTTTCGCTATTGAACTTTTTTTGGTTAAATTTCTGCCTGGATATTTGGTGACTCAGCAGAATTGGTAGAGCTCGTTTAAGAGGATTTCCAGCCAAAATGAGTCATGACGTTTTCATGAAAAAATGTGTTATCAAGTTACATTTTGCAAGGGGACGTTTAACCTAATATGTGTGGGAACGCATGCATATATCTGAACAGATCATTAAAAGAAATAAAGCTAGGCTGAGAAAGTAGAAACGTAGCAAAAATATATCAATGAATGTTAAGAAGGATATTCAATTATATTAAAAATATAGGATGCTACCTCTCATTTGATAACATCTTACAGTTATTTTTGGCTTTCTAAATTGAACTCCACTTATGGCCTCACTGCTGTCAAACAAACTCTAAACCTTGCATGGATATTCTTTTAACAGCATGCTCTTTAAAGATGAGAACGACCATCTTTGTGGATGAGCAGTCCTTGGGCCAACATTGGCAATAAAATACTCGGCGAGCATGAGTGGAAAATGCTTCTAGTCGGACGAGCAGCCACAGAGCAGGAGCATTCACTGCATTAATAAAGCTGGAGACCATGCAGAACATTATCATACACACATTTACTTTCTTTTACATCAACTGCTAGCTTGTTATAACAAGCACAGCTTGTCACTTCCAATGACACACACTAAAATGACGTTCCACTGTGTGTGAAAGAGTCACATCAAGTCAAAGAGCATCCATCTCTGTAACGCAATCAGAATGGAGCAAAGAATTGCTTTTTCATACAGTACGAGCATATAGCGCTTCCAGCGATTGCACGCACATGGATGCATACACGCAAATACACACACACTATGGTAATTTGTTTGTTTCCCATGTTTGGAGGCATGCAGTTCTGCTCCGCCATCCCTAATGCCTCCAAAACACATCATTATCTGACTTATGTAGACCTGGGAGTCTGTGCGAGCGTAACTGTGTGTGGCTGCGTGTTTGCCGTGTGCATGTGTGCGGGCGCTAAGAGAAAAACAGTTGATTATCGAGTTCAACAGGCGAAACACTGTTTATCCCGTGAGACACAAAGCAAGTGAGAAAGACAGAGAAAGAGGCAGACAAGAGAGCTGAGGAGGGGAATGGGTGGAGGGAGGTGATTTAGGAACAGCAAGGTGAAAAATGGGAGTCCTGGAGAGATGGAGTGAGAGTTAGAGGAGCAGGGCCGATGAAAAGAGGCTGGGATGGAGGGATGGTTAGGAGGAGGGAGGAATCGACGCTTAGACAAAGAAGTGAGATGACAAGCCAGGCCTGCAGGGCGCAATGTAATGAAATGCAGTGGTAGATCCCTCTAAGCCACGACACACAAACATCACAGTTGGTCTGTTGTTGTAGTAGTAGGCCAACAACTTCAGAAACATGGACTGCAGCTATTTATCAGCTGGAGTGATAAAAGTCCAATCGCACCCAGAGAAAACCCCAGCGCAAAATCAAACGGTCGACATTAGCAGAAGCTGATCCAGAGAAGAAGGCCTGGGAGGGAGGTGAGCATCCCACCGGGGTGTATTCTCAGCAGATATCCACCCAGGAGGCATTATTTTGAGACCACAAATTGGATGTGTTTACGCATTCAAGGCTAACGATGCAACATCATAGGAGCGTTTACATGTTTTCACTGTTGTTTTTATTATCCATTTGTAAAACGATGAGAGTGTAATCTTAATTCCTAAGCAATGTTTTTAAGCAAAAATTACTCAAATGAAACATGATGCTGATGTGACAGAGGAGTACGCACCCATATCAAGAGTGTGTGCCTGGTCTAGTTGAACAATATAATAACGTTATTTGGAAAATCTTTTTGTATTAACAGATGGTTCAAAGGGAACACGACAGACTGGAGCAGCATTTTTAATTCTGCAAAACAACACAGCAGCGAAAACAAGTTCACAACACGAATATCATTAGCAACACAGAAGATACGCAATAGTTCAGGAAAACAGTGTTTGTCTGCTCTAACCTTGTTTCCAAGGTATATTTCAGGTGCGTTCCAGTAGTAGGCGGAGCCAAGATCGTTCACAACATCTGAGTGTCTGATGGTCAGATATGAAGGTGTCTCTCTGTGAACAGACCACACCCTCCCTCCTGTCTCTCCAACCGGATGCCAGCCAGCTAGAGTGGTCACCTAAAAACACAGCAACCACATACACAAGAAGAAGAGGTCATTTACTTTATTCTACAGACAACTCTGTTACTCTAATTGCTCAGTATGATTGAAGTTATTTTCGTGATAGGGCTTTCGCTGGATTGCACCCTTTTCTCCCGTTCTCCTGCTATATTGCAAGTCGAGGTTTTAAGTCTCGACTCCAGCAGCCTCACCAGACGAGACATACAGCATGATGACCCACAATACATTTACAATAAATTTTCAGAGATATTTCATCCAGTTTATGTTTAAATGTTAAAATGCTGTTAATTGAACTCCATGTCACACTAAATACGTCTCTATTTTGCCAGGTGACTCAAACGACGTACAAGAGATAATGCCACCTCAGAATAAATTGCAACCTTTGTCGGCGCACCAAAAATAAAGCAGATATTAACATTTGATAATATCCCCGTGGTAATTAGGAGTATATTTTTTGCATTTTAAAAAGATCTGACCCTCGTACTTTAGTAGAAGTAAGTTGCTTGTTGTCACCTGATCAGTGGCATTCAACTGAAAACATATTTAAGTCGTGTTTAGTGTAGCCAGGCTTTTTAATCCCTTGAGCTTAATTATAAAGCCCAGTGGATGGTCTTAATTTGATGCTCCATACAACTGTAACTGACAACGTAGTGAATGTTCAACTAGATTGGCTCTCATATCATCTGAGCTCCGTTTCCACAGCCCGACATAAAACAAACTGCGACAAGAATGTCAATACTGCAAAAATATATTCCATTTGTTTGTGTCAGTTTAATGCACATTTGCACAATGCACGCTATAAATAAGAAACACCTTTATTTGTTTTGTACATCTGTCACATGTCAGCTACAAACTGACACCTTGAAAGAGTTTTTTATTTCTTCCCCCAAATCCTTGACTGATGGTGTGCATCTCTGTGTGTGTGTGAGTGCCAGAGCCAGCCAAACACACACGTGTCTTTACAATTAACCTAACCTTGGCTTCCCCTTTGGAACACACTCACAGGTACACGCACACACACTCGCTATCAGTATCTAAATCAGAGCTGTCATCCTGTCAGCATCTCCTCTTTCCCCCTGTCCCACCCCACCTGTCAGTTAAAACTCTTTTGCTCTTGCTTCACCCCTCTCCTCCCTGCTGCCTCTTGTCTTCTCCTTCCCAGACTTGTCTTCTTGTCTTACCTCTCTAAACTCTTTCCACAACATTTTTGCACTTCACCTTGCCTTTCACTTGCACCCTACACTCCCCCTTTTTTTTCTTTTTTTTTTTGCTGCACTCTAATGACTGATTTCCAGATTCCATAGAATCTGGAAATCTTAACAGAGTTAACAATTCTGAGTTTCATTCCTCTAATTATGGGTTTGTTTTATTGTCACTAGGGTAAGTATTCTACCTCTGTGACAACAAGGTTAAGGTTGACCCTGGTTGACCTCAACCCTACCTTTTGGTTCTTGTCATTACACATCATTGCTTGCAAACAGTTCCCCAAACAGCATGTTTTAAGTATGTTCGTCTACCAATACTGTAAATATTGAATGAAGCCATGCATTCTGTTATAATATCTATTATTAATATACTCCTCAATTGAGTTTCCAAACAGATCTCTAGTTAATCTATAGATTGGTTTGCTGGACAGTTGTACTTACCATTGGAACAATTACAGATACTGATTTTTCAGCTTTATTTAACCATATCAGAAGCATAATTCTGACACCAACATAAAGAAACTGTACAAGACCTCTGCTTCTAACTCAGTCTAGAATATGCTGGCACAAGCAGGTCTTGTGCTTGGAGAAAGGGAAATTGCACAAATGCTTTTGACAAAACAAAAACAAAACATTTTCCATTTTGACCTTTTAATTAGGCACTACAAAACGTCAGCGGCCTTTTGAACCGTCAGGTCCACATTCTACCCATCTGTTGGCCTTGATTTATGATCTACTTCTGTGTTTGACAATGAGATGCAATCTACTCAGAATTTAGGAAAATGTCCCTCCATGTTTTCGGTAAATGCTATTACATCAGCTGCAATTTAATCTTTGCTTGGGAGTTGACTCCCACAAATGAAAATGCTTCTAGATAGTCAGAATAAAATACTTCAACAGCTGTTTTTTTATTATTATTTTATTTTTGTACTTCACTCAAACATTAAAAGTATTTTGAACACAATATATTCAAAATAAAATGTAATTTTCAAATTTTAAATAAGCTTAGACCAATGTGAGCAGATTGAAAAATAGCTTTTTTCAAAGTCATTTCCACTCAAATTATAAATTTTCTGCAAAGTCTTTTTTGGGGCAAAGGTAACTTCAAAGTCTCCCTTTCGGGATGTGCTCTTTTTGTTTGCTTGTTTACAGGAGAGACCCTTCTTGTGCTTTTTACTTAAAGAAGGGACTTGTTGCTAGCTCCTAGTTTAAGGTCATTTCATCATATTCTTCATCCATTAAACAGAGAAGGATATGAACATGTAAAGTTGCTTACATTCTCAAAGTTCCAAGTTGAAGAAGAGCACTGACTTGCAATACCCATACAGAAACACTTTTCACAGCCACGTCGATTATCTTGTTGCAGATTGTAGAAACCAAGTTTACACCAATCACAGTTCTCTCCTTCAACATTTTCCTGCACACAGAAAAGAAGTACATGGAACAGAGTTTATGAGCTGTTCTCAGATATGGGCAAAAGGCATGCCATTGCAGTGTTAATGTGGTGAAAATAATGATGACAAGGCTAGAAAGGTTAACACAAAGTACTTGGCATAATGAGTGTGAATATGTGTGTTAGGGTGTGTGTGAGTCTGTCTTCAACCTTGCATATACACGGTGTTACACATGGGTCAGCGTTGACGCTTCCTTCCACTCTGCAATTACAGCGCTCACAGGTTGGGTAGTCTTTATAACCAACAGCACATCTGGAGACAAATGAATTTAACAGCAATAAATTCATGTTTTTGAATTTCCCCCCCTCTGCCAAAACAAGAAAACACTAAAGTTGGGTTTGAGTAAATTGTTTTATGCTTTGTGTATCTATAAACTTTCTAAAATTGTCAAATCATTTTATTGGTTGTCGTCATAAACCGCGCAAATACTTTTGTTTGCCCATGATTTATTAAATACGTCAAAGTCATGACATGTCATGTATGGAAAATGTCACAAAACAATAACAAAGTGAAATTGGACAACGTGTACCTAGCCTCCCTTAAGAGATCAGACTTTAAAAATGTGTTGCATCCTAAAGATATTACTGCTAAATTTGATTATTTTGGAATATCTGTATGAAATCTGTATGACATTTAATAACATGCAAGTTTATTAAATTAATACAGCAGAAGTGAAGATAAAGCAACAATTTTACTATTAGATTTTAATAACACAACTACTTTGACCATGCTAATCTGGCTAGACCTCAGTGTAGCTTTTCACACTATTGACTACAAAGTAATACAAAGACTTTAGCATAATAAACATGATCAAGGTTGTAGAGCAGGATTTGTTATCATATTTTTTAGATTCATGTTCGTAAAATTTAGTAACACATCTTCAACCATAAACTATAATTCTTCACTAGATGCAGTTTTCATTTATTTATATGGTACCTAAAAGGATGTAATCAGTGGAAAGTAAAGACGTGTTGAAGACAAATAAGCAAAATTAAACTGAAATAGTAATTGTTTTCATCCTAAAAACTTAATCACTATGTAGTCAAATAGACACCTTTGATTAAATTGCAGAGGTCGTTAACGTAACTGTGAAAAAAAACTTATTTATTTTTCAGCCGTCATATTTAACAACTCCAAAAACAGCTTAGTAACATCTGTGAAAGCTGAAAAGTATTCGCTAACTCTAATTCCACTAAAAAAAGAGGGCCATGATTTCTTTTCACCTGAAGAAACATGCATTTCCAACACCAAAATGGAAATCCTCTTTTAAATTTCAGGCCTCTTTATTTAATTTGTATGCTCTCTGGTTTTAAAAATAAGTGTATAAAATCCTTTTTAAATGAGTTTGCAACAAATTACTAATTCCATCAAAGACAGAAATTTCTTTGTATGTTTTTAGAAAATTTAATTTATTATTTTTTTAATGTTTGTTGCATTTTAGGTTAAATTTTTATTCAAAAACTAGTATTTAAATATAAAAAAAGTTAACTTGATAAAGGTGAATAAAATAACATGATAAACGTCAATGGATAGATTCATAGATTTTGAAAATCACTTTTTTAATTATGTGATTATTTTAATTATTGGTTGTAATATGGCTTAAGAATAAAGTGTAATAGTCAATATAAATTTTTTAAACTTTCAATAATCTGGATGCAAAGCCACATATCTCATGGGTATACATGATCATTTATTATGACTTTCATACTTAATATACGATCACAGTGTGATATCATTATCTCAGATCTTAATGGCTTTCTGGCAATTTTCAAACAATAATTTGAGCAGACAGGAGCTGAAAGGCTCTGCTCACCTGTCACTACATTTCTGTGTCTTTCAATTCGTGAGTATGTGGGTCTCTCACCTGTCACATCGCAGACCCCCGAAACCTTCCTTACACCAGCATGACCCTGCTGGCTGACCTGCCAATCAAACGCATACAAAGGGACACACATCTTAGAAGACACTATGAGCAAGCAGGACAAAAAAAAGGAAACAAAGTCTCACAGAAACTAAAATAGATCTACTTCTGTAATATAAAAACTATGAAAATACTCAAAGGAGCAAATTTACCTCTTAATATAAATAGTCTGGCTTCGTCAAAGCCATTTCTACAACAAGAGCTTCAGTAATATAAATCCCACAGGACATCAGGTTGGACTAACAAGGTGTTACATTCAGATCTAAGTCTCACTATAAGCTCAATTAAAAAAGTGAAATGTGTGTGCTCTAAATTTCTCAGAGCAAAATGGACAGATGTCAGAGCAAAAAGAAGAAAAAGTTGTTTGCATACCAGGCGCAGCTTGGCTTTCATCTGCAACACAAGTCTGACTGATAGAACCATGTGGATCACAAGAGCAAGGGATGCAGGGATCCTCTTCATCTGCACCCACCTGGACGACAAAGAAGACCATTTTTAACTGGAATAATAATAACACTACTGTAAACATCTGTGTATATCCTACACACCTGGGTAGGTCTGTAGTAACCAGGAGTGCAGCTTTGACAGTTGATTCCAGCTGTGTTGTCACTGCAACCAATACAGACGCCGCCACCTCGGTACTGACCGTGAGTGTCGAGGCTTAGGGACAGGTCAGCTACGGTCTGATTAAAATAGCACTCCTCTGCCTTATTATTGCAGTTGCACTCTGAAAACACACATGAAGTAAAAAAAAAAAAAAAAAAAGTACAGCACAATATATGCAGCCAGGAATAACTTTCACTGATTTGGGTTTTATGCTCACACACTGGGAAAAAAATATTTTCCACTTTTTAGTCCCAAAAGGTTCATGAGTAACAAAAATAGAAATAAAACATCCTTTATTATCCCACAGTGGGGACATGCAGGTGTCACAGCAAAGTAAGTGGGAACATGCATATTCACACAAATGTACAAAAAATCTATCAAAACAAGAATAAATGACTGTACAGGAAGTACAAATTAACAACATAAGAAAAAATAATACTGCACAGTTATTCAAAAGTAGAAGGCTTAGATTAAAAATAAAGTGCAGCTGAGTAGCTTAATTTGGAGATAAAAGTGCACAAAGATGTGCATAGATTATATACGTGTATAAAAAACAGACTATTTACATAAAGTGAGAGAACTGTGCAAACAGGGATGTACAAATAAAAGCAGACTTACAAAAACTTGCTGAGTTTGAAGGGAGCAATGACTGTTATAAAGTCTTACAGAGGAAAAATCTGCAGTAACTTTGTGTACTTAGGATGCAGGCATCTATCGCTGGATGAGCTCTCAGTTCAGCAACAACCACTGCATGAACTGAGTGGGAGACATTGACCAACACTGATGCAGTTTTACCACGGCTCTTCTGTCTCCCACCACCTGCACTGGGTCAAGGGAGCATTCCTGATTGGCTTATCTAACTGCTTCTTCTCAGCTGTAGAAACTATGTTACAAAGCACAGCATAGAAGAAGGCTACTGCCACCATGGAGTCAAAGAAAGCTCCTCAGGAGAGCACCTTGCTCTCCACAAGACCTCAACCTCCTCAGCAGATCCTCTGATCCTCCCAGTCCAATTTATAAAGAAGCAAAATTCCTTAAGCTTGCATTGAAAAATTATAATCTACTATATTTTATAAAAGGGTCTCTCACCTTGTAAGATCACTGTTACCTCAAAATATGATGCACAGCCTAAGAATTGACTTTAAATTAAAGTAGATACAATGACGCCTTGGCTTCTAATAGTGGATGGATTAGGTGGACTGTGTTCTTCAACATAAATTTAAATTTTTCAAACCCTCTTGAGGTTAAAAGTATGTTGTTCTGTTGTGAAATGAGAATTTGCTGCAAAGTTATTGATTTAATCTACAAAGTCCTTGGATGACTTTGTACCAATGGCATAATAAGCTGAACTTGAATGAATTGCATTATAACAAGAATAAAACTGATACACCACAAAAAGTCCCAATAAAAAGTAATGTAGCTTGTGGTTGTTATGTGACAAAATATCAACAAGTCCAAGATGCATTCATATTTTTGCATGGCACTGTAATTTTTTAAATTGACAGTTTAGCAATAAGACATTCTGGCCCTGCTCCATCTTTAACGATTGATTCTGCAATGCTTGCTCTAGTTACAGGCTTCTTTATAGAAGCGATGTTATGTCAGTATCAAGGCACAAAAAGTGATTACAACTTTGCCTGTGTAAAATAAAAGTAAGATTACATGTTGTAATTTGTTTTATGATCATGGTTTCTGACATTGTCCCTTTACGGCTGTTGGTCAAGGTTGCAGGGGTGACTTTTGATAGTCTAATATAACCCAAAGTCCAATTCCAGCTGGCTGGATGGAGTCAGCGCTGAACACTTTTTTAGAGTAATTTCAGGTTAATCAAATGTAAGGTTGAAGTACATCAGGGTATTTGGTTTATATGGTTCAATATGGTTTAAGGAAACATTATGTAGCATAACATGAGTGACCACAGACCATGGTGAGCTTTGTTCCTACACCGGATGACATGTTGTGGATGAACATAGAAGCTAAATGTGCACATAAGAAAATAAAATATGAATTTTTTCCTTACTCTCACAGATGTGTCTGGTGAGGAAGGTTCCCGCCATCCAGGGCTGCTGGTGGTAACCCGGGCAACAGTGATCACAGCTCTCCCCACATGTGTTGTGCTCACATTCACAGCTAAACTTCTACAGAGATACACAAATACAAACACAGTCACTATGTGTTTTACAGACGTTGAAGCTGTTTTGATTTATTAGTCCTCTGCAGGCTGGAAACTGATTATGAGAAGAAGATTGCTGCAAATTTGAACAGAAAGAATGGGCACAGTCTGAAATACCACTCATGTCACTTCCTCACCAGAGTCTGTTGAGTTGCTGTTAAAATAATTAAGACTTGAAGCTTGATTGTCTGAAAGGTATATCAATCAAATGAACAAGCTCACTAAATCCAAATTTTTGAAACGGTAAGTTAAATAGGGTTGCTTAGTTAACAGAAAAATACATAATTCAAGCGTGACCGGTTTTAATTTAGTTTTTATTGAACCTTTTTTTTTTTTTGCCTTAGTGTACTTCCACTGGCCAGTAGCCATCAACTTGGAAAGTTAAATGGAAGGACAAAGTGCAACAGAAAATTGGTCTTTAAGTTACATCGCCCTACACGTCTTTAACACACCTGATTCAGATGGTTGCAGTTTGGCATTGCAGTAGTTGATCAGCCATCACCTGAAGTAAGGTGTGCTGAAGCATGTGTAAGCACATGTAAAGGAAACATGTAAGACATGCAGGTCGATGCTAAAAGTATCAACACTGGCTTTAGTAACCATGCCTACAAAGGTTTTCAAAACTTCTAGCAGGTTACTGGGCCTTGAAGATCGACTCTGGACATTCCTGTTTTACGTCATGTTTTGATCACGGCTATTTCAATGTTTTTTGTTGTCACTGACTAAAAAATGACAAATACAAGTGTTTCAAATTAAATGACTTTCCCTGCCAGCCTGAAGATATTGCCAAAAAATTTTAATTTGGCAAGAATATAAAATCTAATCTGATCCAACAGATCAGATTAAGTGAGGACAAGCTATTTTTTTCTTAAAAATAGTCGCACATATCTAAAAAAAAAAAAAGAAAAAAAAGAAAAGACAGCTCTACACAGTGAATCACAACAAGAATGACCTGTTAAAAGCCTAACAAACAACATTGTATCCACAGGAGAGCGAGTTGCACTAAAAAAATTTGCCAGCTCGCCAGTAAATAGAAAATTGGTTTTCTATTATTCCCCCATGAGAGAAATAAAATTTAAGCTAAAACATGGCCAGTAAAAAGCAGAATGTAACAGGAGGCTGGCCAATCCCAAGGTTCAGCAATTCAGCTGTGAATTGGGTTATTCTGTGAGGGTGTTGGATTTAACTGGAAGGAGTTGTAGTGCAGTAGCAAAGGCGAAAGCCAAGTTTGGATTTGTTGGCAGTGGCGAATTTCCCCCTTTTATCTGAAACAGAAAACATTCAGCCGCCATTGTGCTGCGCTTTCATCTGAGACATTCAAGAAATTACAGCTCCATTATGTGCTTACCCAAAATTTCCTGCATTGGTTGTTTGAAGTTATGTCAAAAAAACTGAGGCAGGTCTGATCTCCAGAAAATAAAGAACAATGTAGAAGCAATCTAGATATATACTGGCCTAAAAAGTTCTGTTAAGATCGTAAAATACAGTAATATCACTAACATATATCGTTCACAAAAATTCTTATTACATTCAAGTAACATCAGAGAAAGTTTTCATGTTTGTCAAGTCACAAATGTAAACTTAAATACTTTATCTCAAATTTATGTATTGCAGATTCTTACTGGCAGCTCTACATCAGATAGATTGGCTCAAGAGAGTGTATGACATTGTTATTTTAAATTGAATTGCTTAAGAATCATTTGTATTGCATTGCTATAAATACATAAAATAGGTGACCAAATATTAACGTGCTGAGTTATGTTCTTAGATGCAAAAAATTGTAACAGACCACAGTACTATAATTACAGTTAAATATGCTGTATTATTTCGCCAGCAGCCGTTTGATAATTGTTGCAATTTGGTTGCATTTCAAGTGTTTTAAATTTTGGTCTATGTTATAAAATCCTAACAAAAAGTTCAGGGGGCTGAATACTTTTGCAAGCTAATATAAAAATGCCACTTTCAGGGCAAACAAACAAATTTAGAGTGAACAAATAAACTAAAGACATCAGTGTGGCTCAATCTGACAGCGCTTCTCTAGTCAGTTTAAACACTTCTGCAAGATAACCTTTAAGACTGGAAAGAGAAAAGAAAGTAGGAAACTGGAGCTCAACACATTTTACTGATATCACTTCTTTTCACTGAGATCATCGCAGAGGGACCAGACACCAATGTCACATCTGAGTTACACTGCGTATTTAAGCCTCAGGACATCTGAAAATCACACACGATTAAGCTTATGTGTGTGAGTGTATGTGGTCAGAGAGAGAGAGAGAAAGAAAGATCAGATGTCTGGTATCAAACACACCTGTGTTTGAAGTGACATGAGAGACAACCCTTCGCAGTGTCACCTGAGTCCCTGAAGGCAGCTAGACACATAAACTCAGAAAGTTTGATATGAGGTCATAAAAAAGCTGCAGCCTCAGGGTTCTCTTTGCTCTCGTTTAGTACTATCGAAGTGCTCCATTACCTTCATGGTATTGTTAACTGGACTTAGAAGAGAGAGTGGAGTGCTGTACCTTCGTAGCACGGTTGAGTGGACAGGCTTTGGCATGGCCATAACAGATACACATTCCTCCAACCGAGATGTCCTTAATGGAATAATAGTACTGACAAGAGAAAGAGAAACATGTTATGTTAAAAGTACACCGGTCAGATAAAGTGTTGACTGTTGAGTTTTTATAAGGATTTTGGAAAGAAAAACAACTAACTCCTAAAAACAAACAAAGGTTTCCTAAGGATAAAACTTGAGATGTAGAATATTTTTTCTTAAAAAATGGTGATTCTGTATCTAAAATTTTACAATAATTGGAGGCAAAAATTACTGTAAAAACCTGCAAAATAAAAATATAGTTGTGCTTTTGAGACTCACCCGTCTTGTCACAATGGGATCGATATCTTTGGGGTCGCTAAGTGTCAGAGTCATTAGGTCAGCATTCAGCGTTCGTATTCGCTGGAACACCAGCCTGATGTATCGGGCAGAGGTGAAGTTTAGCAGGGTGGGAGAGGGATCATCTGCACTGGGTCGCCCATTGATCAGAGACGTATGGATCTATAGACAGAAGTACAAGCATATATAGAGCTAATCAAAGACATGCTGCCAAGAACCAACAATAAACCGCAGTGCCATCATAAACACGTCTGACTAAACTTGTGCCAAAATCAGAAAGAGAACACGTCTCAAATATCTAACTTAAATGAGAATTTCCTCTTAGGTTACCATATCTGCAGCAGAATTTTTGACCTTGACCGCATGGATATGATGTGAACAGAGTCAACAAAATGTTTGCAAAATTATTGTGCTGAGAGGAAAGTTTCTCTGAGCTTACCCAAACTTTAGGAGTCCAAGTAGAATATAGAAAAGGAATTTTGAATACCAGCATTTGTTTGCAATTCAATGCAAGTCCAACAGAAAACTTGCACAAATGACTGAACATTGTTTGTGAAAACATAAATGAAGCGTGCATAGAATGGTATATATCCAAAAAAAGCACTAAAATCAGCTTACAAAAAAACTACTGAATTCAGTCAAGAATAATCCAGTTTGTGTTTAAAATATCTGAAGATTGCTTTTTTTATTTTATTTAACTAAGTAAAATAAAATAAGTAAGTTCAAAATTCACAAATTTATACTACAGAATAGAGGTATCAGAGTTCAATTTAAATAAGTTCAGGCAAGTTGTAGCAAAAAGAAAAAGATTTTGAGAAAAGAGCCCACAAAAGTGGACATGAAGTAGAATAACTGTTGACTAACCATGTAATTAGGTGAAATGGTGACAGATTTAACAGTTGAAATCCCAATTTTTACAAACATATCATTTTGACAAACTGCAATATAGATATAAAAATCATATAAATATTCACATTTTTAGCCATGCAGATATAGACCATTTTAAACAGCAGTTGAAAGATGGGTGCTTCAAAAAACTCCACTTCTTTTTTTTTTGTTTTATATCTTACTTTTGAAACCAAATTTTCATAACACAGCAACTCACAACAAGGGAATTTCAGGATAACACAGATTAGGAAACCAAAACCATATATTGTTGACATAACCTATATTTAAAACAAGCCTGAAAGGTGATTTTTGCTTCAGTTTCCATCACAGATAACCAATAGTCAACAAGCAGCCATGTTATAAGCAGGGTGAGGCTCTAATTGTCTGTCTGTCCATCTGTCTGTCTTGTTAATGTGGCCAAAAGCAACATTTGGCATCTGTAAAAAAAAAAAAGTCTAACGGAGAGCTGACTGCGTGGGTGTGCGGGCGTGTGTGTGTGTCAAGGGGGAACACTTGATGGGTGTAAGCTGCACACTTGGAAGTAACGAAGAAGATGATTTATATATATGTGTGTGTGTGTGTGTGTGTGTGTGCGTGTGCTGCCGTGTGTTGAGCGGTGAGATGACATTGTGAATGTGTGTGCGATGCAGTGACACATCGCCTACGACTCATTATGGTTTCACTGTGATCAGACGGCTAGGGAGCTGTCAACCCCACACACGCACGCGCACGCACGCATACACACCTCCGTCGTTACTTGCAGCTCTTGACATCTCCCAGCTCACACCCCCTCTAGCGCTCCCCCGCAGGACACAAGCACGAACAGCACAAACACAATGTGCACACACCAGCACACGTAAAATGTGCTCACACACGGGTTTTCACAAAAGCATCAACAATTAGAAGTCTTTGTAGGCCATGAGAATGTGTGATTGGTTTGTTTCCACCCTGAATTTGTGTGTATGGGAAGATGTTTGTGTGTTTTGCAGTCCTTTTTCTCTTCATTAATGTCAGTTACTGCAGGCTTCCTCCTCTGTTCATCCTGGATGCAATCATACAAAGCTGATCAAAGCGGCATCACAGTAAACACTGGTAAACTCAAGCTGTGCGAGTCTGAGCTTAGCAAAAAAAACGATGAGACTTCTGTTACTGATTAAAATGTTTTATGGTTATGCACGTCACCAGAGCATCACTTGTCTCCTCATTCACTTCTCAGCACATGTAATTACCTCCAATTAGCCACTAGTACACCAGATTAGCTGGTGTGTCATAGCCACAGACCTTTTTTCTCTATGATTATATATTATTTTCTATGTTTTGTTGACTGCTCTTTGCAGTTGTTTGTGATGCACCAGGAATACATTGCTACAATAGAAGCAGTGAAAAAAAAAACAATTTCAGAAAAAATGTTGATGTTCGCTTTCTAGTCCAAGTCATGAAGAAACCACCCCATTCAGTTGTTTTTTTATTATGTTGAATTCAATTTGTTTGCAGAGTAAATCTGAGCTGTTTCAGGGTGTGGGGGAATCTCATTGATGATTAACACACCAGCTTTATTGGATGTTTACACACTTTTGTTAATGATTTCAGCCAATAAGATAAACGTTTGAGAAAAAAAAAAACCACATGGCTAATTTGCATGTAACAGGCTGCTGGGAAAAAATAATTAGTAAGAGTTGTTGTCCTTTTTTCTTTTTTTTACAACTTTGTTTGCTTATAATTCTCACACATCAACAGCTATTATTACTTTTGATTTAATTTACCATTATATATATTTTTTTTAAATCAGTGAAAACATACAAGACAGGTTTATGTTTTAAGAAAATATACAACTATCTCCTCAGGGGAATCCCAAGGCAAAAGTTCACTTTTGTCTGCACACCTTCCCAGTCATACCAGTTGACAGTCAATGCTACAGGGAGGGGATGTTGCAAAAACAATGTGAATGTACAGATTTTCCAGGTTTCTCATCAGGCATGGAGGTAATTTTCTGAAATGTTCAGGGCTGGTTTCTCGCTGATCTGGTTTGCAGAGTGCCAACACTCAAATGGCCATATCTTCTTTATTTTTTTCATTTTCACTTTTGTATTTGACATTATTAGTAAGATTAATATCCACACTTTCTGCTTATGGACAGATCTGTTCCTGTTTTTGACATTGCCAGTCACATTTATACGGACTGTTCCTAAAGACCCAACTGTTCCTAATACAATTCAAATAAACTTCAATAGATTTAAATTTGATATATTTATTTATTTTTTATGGAAGTTAACAAAGCTTTACATCTTAAATTTCATGCCAGTCGGGTGTTTCCTAAAAGTAGGGAAGTATTACACTGAAGTTGGCTGTGACACTTTGGAGCAACTACCAAGACTGACTGTTCAAGCTAATAAGAGGAAAATGTCTTCCTATTCATTTTTAGATTATTTCACTCTAAAATAGTTCCTGGAAAGGAGATCAATGTTTATAAATCAGTTAAAAAACAGTTTTGTTTTTCACCATCCACTTGTTTGTCATAACACCTTGTATTTACGGTGTGCACTAAGTGTAAATTATTTAATTTTCCTGGGAGGGGCGTTTGGGAAGAATCTGAAAGACCATCAACAATGAACGTGGCTGTCGAATGTGATGTAACTTAAACCCTCACCTCTCCATTCTCCAGTGGATGAACCTTTGAATAAAACGACGTACAGATCACTTCATCATCTCTGGTGTAGGATGGCGGTCCGGTTCGTGGATTTATGTTGAACCTCGTCAGACACTCCGTGTCTGTGATGGCGTAGTACTGCCAAGGTTCAAAGGTCACGCCGTCTATTGAACGCTCCAAGATCCAATTACCTGTGGACAAAATATCAATGATGGAATGCATCAAATATGTGACGTGAAGATGAGAAAAGAATCGATACAAACAATGATGGACGACCGAAACCACTGTTTAGGTCCATGCTGATTATAATTCATACAAAAATGACAGAATGTTTAATTCATATTTATCAAAGTAGCTTGTAGCAAACCGTTCCAAGATTTGACTAATTGCATGCAAAGTGAAGGAAGTATAGTTAATGGAAAAAATAAATAGACTAGATAAAGAATAGGTAACACAGCATTAAGCAGTAAATCTATGAATCAAATAAATCTACGTATGGAATTGTAAAACCTTACGTTTTGTCGGTAAAGAATAACATAATTAAATTAAGATCTGATCTGTTTGAGAAACTTAGACCCTTCTATGTTCCACCTTTGTAGCAGACTTGACTCCAAGAAGGCGACACATTACAAGTGCATTCTAAAGTAAAACCACTAATAATTTAATGGAGGTCTAATCATTTAATTAATGTAAATTCTTCTTCAGAGGATCATTTGCTCTTAAGGTTGTAATTAGAGGATTTATTCGCTCATGAGACAAAGGCTGAAAATATGCTACCAACATTCCCTCTAATCACATGCTCTTTGCTTCATAATCAAAAGCTTTGAAACTCAAAATAGGGTTTTGCCGACTTAATAAACATGTGGCCACAGCACCAGAATTCATACCTGGACGAGGTGAGTTGGCTGCCTTGATTATCACATAAGCAACCTGGAAAACCTGGAAAATGCAGACAAGAGAAAAAAATGATAAAATTTTAACAAGTATAGTTAATACAGATTTTGTTTTATTTTATTTTTTTTAAATGATCTGACAATCTTTTTCTTTCTCCAAATTGTAAAAGTAAACAAACCACAGAAAAATGTGCAGGCAAAGCTCAAACCCTGAAACAAAAACAAAGATTAGATGTAGGTCAAATGTGGACTCCCTGTGTCTCCCCGTCACCACCCTGTTTTTCCTTCGCATTTTTTTTTTTTTCTTTGCAGGCACATCTTTCTTTCTTCTCATGATGTGGGAAGCAGAGTCATATTGCAGCAATTAGAATGGAGAGAAACAGCAGAGTGTTTGTGAGAAAGTGTCTTTTGGGGTAACCTTATACCAGTTATTCAAGCCACCTACAAAGAGTCACTGTTACCAGAATGCAGGATGGATGTGTGTGTTCGTGTGTGTTCATGTATGCGTGCGCGTGTGTGTGTTGAGAGATAGAGTGTAGAAGTGTGCATGAGTGAAAGACAAAATATAAGTTTTCAGCTGTATCTTGTTATATGACGACTCTTTGATAGAGCCAAGCAGCTCTTCAGCTGTGCCCTGATAAACAGAATTAGCTCATACAGTGTATATGTTTGTTTTTTTTTCTCTTTTTATTTAACTGGGAGGGGGTGTTTCAGTGAGTCACACTCTCAGTTTTGATCAAATGTAGATCAAACAAGAAAATTCTTCTGCCTCAAAAGCTCAACACAGCATCAACAAATAAAACGGCTGATAACTGTCCTGCTAGTGATCACACAGATGGCAGATAAATGTCACTTAAACTGAGGATATTTACTGACAGTTGAGAGATTTAATTTGAGATTCTACCAGGATCAAATTTAATTGGCCAGATTGCAACTACTTTTAAAAAAAAATATGTTTCTTTTATCTTTCTCTTCTTTTATACGGCAAGAACTACAAGCTTATAGCAGCGGGGTGTCTGGGAGTTTCATCATGTTTAGTTTAAAGCTCTGCTACTTCCACTCACAATAAAGCAAACAAAATGACATTGGTGCATAAAAAACAAAGTAGAGGAATGTACAAGTGAAAACATTCAAGTTTCAATGGATCTCGTTAAAGGACAAACTGAAATTTAAATTAAAAAAAAATCAGAATCTTTGCAATTTGAAGGCAAAGATTAAACAAATGTTCTATTGTACCATTTTGTGGCACTTGTTCAAATACCAATTAATATTAAAATGCAGGAGACAAAATATTAGAAGTATCCTTTAATGTTACTCATTGGAGAAATTCAAATAACAAAAGACATACTGAATAGCCACCAAGAAGCTGAAAACTGTAGACGTCTTCTAGCAACCAAAAACATGCAATTTATTTGAAACTATAGCTAAAGGAAACGTATCCAAATATTAGGGGGGTTGCATGTATATGTATCTGCTTGTTAGCATAGAAATGAACATAAATAGAGAGAAAATGAACAATAAATTCTAATTTGCAAATCCAAGACTTGTTAAAAAAAAAGTTTGAATAGGGTACAATTTTTTATCCACCTTAAAAACACTTTTTTCATCATTATACACCATTCAAATCAATATCCAAATCAATATCCAAATCAGTTTATGAATATTTTTGACCAGGATTGTACTTCCCAATATGAAATGGTTTTCTCTCCTGGATGTATTCACATGTCAAAAGCATAAAAAAATCTTTCACACACAGATTAAGTATTTTGGGGTTTATAGCTCTTCAACTTGACAGTCATAAAACATCAGTGATGGGCTTTTTTGGAACATTTGTGCAAAACACACAAATGAAAACATTTAGTGATATATCAATCCATTCAAGCCTCGTGTCCAGCATGGTTTGGTTGCCCACAATTAGGCTGAAAAATTCATTTTATCTCAGTTTGCTTTGGACATAGTTACAGCGGTTAAACTGAACAGCTGGTGTTTACGGGTCACTCAAATGGAAACGTGTTAAAATTCTTTCTGGCTCGACAAACTGGCATTAACTTTCATTTCCAGATTGCACTTTCCTCCGCAATTTGTACACAAGAGAACAAAGGACTGATTAAGGTGGAGAAAAATCTGAATATGATTAAGGACATATAAAATTGTTGTTTCAGTTTTAGGTGTAAAACACAGATGCAATCTTGTAGTGTCACAGCTGGACGTTGCGTCAGAGCAGCGGAACTGGTATGCAGGCTCGTTAAAATTTACCATCACTTCAGATGAAATGCATTAACATCTCACTGGACTAATAAAGCAGGCGCTGGCACAGCTCTCTGTTATGTGAATCATCCAGAATTACAGCCCACTGCTAAACTAACTGAATGCAAGCAAGCAGCAGATATTCAGTACAACCATCTCTGTGCAAAGCTTACCCGCTTTTTAACTGAGCAGACAAACAAAACAATTTCAATTGCAGACACTTTTGATGCAGCTGTATTTTGAATCATTGCCTTTTGATAAGGCATAAAATAGATATGCTAAAAATTAAAAATTGACTTCAATAACCCCAAACAACACCCAGTGCAACAATGCTACCTAATTAGCAAACACGGTCCACCTCTCTATAAGTTAAATTCAGGCAAAAAAAGAAATTACAACGAAGACAGCAAAATTGTAGAGAAGTTCAAAACAAGGTTTGGAGTAGTGATTCGCCAAACGACACCGAAACTTTGGCACATGCGCTGAGCAAACAAGATGAAACCCTGCGTCGGTGCGAATATCATTTTAAGGAAAACCACGAGACCGACACAGTTCCTGTGTCGTTTGGATGTGACCACGGCAAATTATATTGATGACACGTTTGTCAGTTTTGTTGGATGGAGATACTTAGTGTTCTTTGCTTTGCGTTGAACCGGTATGGAAGTTTTCTCCCATGTGGGATCATTTTGATCTTATCACGGAAAATAATTATTCCATTCTTATTTCAACTCTTGATCATTTTTCTTTCGGATTATTCAAATTCCTTTCCATGGGATATTTGAGTTAGTTTACATGGATGAATTTTTTAATTTTATTGTAGGTGAAAAATGTAGGATTTTCTCCCAGGTTTTGTCTAACTGTAACCAGAGCACTTCCACAATGCTGAGGCATCAACATGCCCGACATGAGGGGTGTGAACCGATTAATACTCCTGTCTTTATTTAATTTGCCTGCAATGACATTCTAAATCCAGAAGATGTCACTGTACGTGACAAAGCAACACAGTATCAGCACAGAGTCGACACAGTTTGGGAAATGTGCCACACACCCAGTGAGGCCTCATCTGCCCATCACTAGTTTGGAGATTAAATAATGTTCCAAGCTTAGAACATATCATGGAGCGCTTTTAGATCCATTATCTGGAAATGAAAGAATTTGAAAAAATAAGCAAATAAGCAAATAAATAAAAAGAGACTCTGGAGGAGCTGCAGAGATCCATATGTAATCTAGGGAAATCTGTTGACAGCTAAGAAGCTGGTCTGTATGGAATTCAATTACCAACAGTGTCTTTATGCTTTTATTATTTCTCCAAAGATTATCTACGTGGCCAAATGAAATAATCACTTCAAACATGCTGATGCAGAGCATTAAGCCTACTTTATGCTACCATATCTATCGACTAATTAATGATCATTGAGCTCTTCAATAAGGAGCTGATTGACTTAATAGCTGTGTTCTCATGGAAACCTATCATCCAGGTACAAACTGAGAAAGGAACAGGTCAAGTTCACTTTAGCCTATCCATTAACAAAGACCGTCCATTTAAAGGAACATGTCACTCAAATAGGAAATATCACGAGACCATCTCATCTTCATAGCAGTGCCTTCACGATAAATTGCTGTAATGAAGAACTCCTCTAATGTTTCTGCCTCACAAGAAAATAAAAACAATTCAAATAAATGAAATTATAAACACGTAAAGAGGGCAAAATAAGCCCTTCAAGAATTTTTTTTTTCTAATTACTCTTTCCTCCAAGCATGCTCATCTTCAGGTTAGAGTCCTTTTTCGAAGTCAACTGATAAAAGATTGTTAATGTGTTCTCTAATAAAAATTTTAGTCATTTATCTGAGCATTTTGCAATTATAAAAGCTACTTCCACTAATGCATACATAATGAAGTTAACTAAACGTGGGGCATGTCCATCTACTCTGTGGAAGCCTTCAAATGTTCAAAATTGGCTGCAAGTGTGTGTATGTGTGTATGTTGAGGTATTTTTGAGAGGTGGATAAAAACATCTTTTGAGTGGCAGCCTCTTTCAGGACCCCGATCACCAGGTTCTCTTCTCCTCCCAAGAGAGCAGAGCCGGTTCGTGATTTGACCGCCGTCCATCAATCAAACTGATCGCTGCATTTCCATAACAACTGCAGTGTAAATGACTTCTGTCTGAGGCTGAGAAAAGATTTTCACATTTTAAACCAAGTTATGTCACCAATGGTAAAGTAGTCCTATTAAATGTGATTTTAATCTACAGAAAATACATTAAATTCTATAACAGTAGAAAGATTTCAAGACATCTGTTCTAGTTGCACATTTTTTGTTTTCATATTGAACAGTTGGACATCTAATAACAAATGCAATATTTACATTAAATGTTAAAAATCAAATTTTAAGTTCTCAAAAGGTGCAAAATGAATCACAGCCCTCCTCCGCAGGTCTCTCTAGATAACTTCCAGTGTATTTTCGGGTCTGATGCATTTCCAGGCACAATTACAGTTCAAGAATTCATCTGAAAAATTGACAAGGAACATAAACAGACATCAACTGTCTAGCTCACGTACACACGCCGACACACGTGGCCCCTCAGCTCCCACTTTCTCTCTCATTATTTAGTCTTTCTGTCCAGAGAGGCTCAACAATAACAAGGGAGGAAATGAGAGTGCTGATGTCATAGGCGATAAACCACACATACTTGCACACAAGGGCACTGTCATTTTCTGAGTGAGATGACTGTAGTCACAGGGGAAATTTTGTGCACTGGAGGGTAAATAGCTTTTCGTTGGAGTGATTGAGCACCACACATACAGATACATAAAACACCTACTGAAAACATGCACACATGTTGGCACATATATTTAAAAACAAGTCTAGTTCCTGTATGCGGCACAAGCTCCACAAATTACTATTAAGGTAATAAGTGAGTGAATCTGTGACTAAGTTTAAAGAGATATGAAGATGTCTACATGCATTTTTTTCCACATTTGGAAAGATGATACTCAGCCACTTTCCTTCTCACATCTTGCTAGCTCATCGTCAGGACCTTTGTATCTTTAGACACTCCTCAGTTTTTGGTCCGTATTGAAATGATATAATTTAGTTGCTGCAGTAAAGCTCCTGTTCCACCACATAACAAAGATGCTTTATTGGATTGAGATCTGGGGACTGTGTGTGGAGGCTGTCCTATTTAAACAATGCTCAACCTGTTCTAAGGAGTCCAAAGTGTGTGAAGAAATAAATCCTCACAGCAATACATCACCAACTCCACCCTGAATCACTGATACAAGGCAGCTTGCATATTGATTAAAGGTGACCCATTATGTTTCCTTGAACAGGTTAGGATAGGCCTGTGGGCTAAACAAAATATGATCATTTAAGTTTTTTTTTCTTTCTACACAAAATCATTCTTAGATAATGAGATTTTAGTCTGGTCAGTTCTGCTGATTGTGAGCTTTAAGAATGAGCTGTCTTGGAAGTCCAATGTGTGGACTTCCAGCCACACATTGGACTAGCACATTGGACCAGCACACATTGGACCACACATGGAGCCAGCCACTCCATGTGTGAGTGGCTGACCACTCACACATGAAAGCAGATGTGCAGTTATACAACCATGCATCTTTGAAAAGCACAAGCAGAACTTCCTGGACCGCCAACGAGAATGCAGCAAGTGGTTTCTGGATGACAAGTGAACAACAAAACACATACAGTGGTAAAACCAGCTGACCAAATGTGCTGGAGCTCAGCTGGGGCTGTTAGGTGAAAGGCAGCGCCTGCTAACTTGTGATATTACATTCTGGATGGTTTTGAAATGGGTCATTTTCCAGACACCAGAAAAAATTAACATATTGGAAGAAAATCCTGGGTGGTTTTATTTAAGCACTTGGGCTGTTTTTAGAAGTAGTAGAAACTCAAATGGAAGCCAAAAATGTACAAAATGTGAATTTCCCATACTACGTACCCTTTAAGCCAAATTCTGTCCCTATTGTCTGAATGTGGCGAGTGACACTGAGAGCCATCAGAACTCAGTAATGATTTTTTTCTAATCCGACAACAGATATGATTAAATGTTCCCCAAAGGAAATGTTAGCGTGAAATGTTTTTGCAATAAAACAAATGTGTTTTTTCCCACACAGCATTATTAGGGATGGCATTAAGTGTGGACTGTGTCACACTGTAACATTAATTAGACATGGGATTCAGTTAAACTGAACATGTAATTTAGGTTGAATTGGCGATGACAACATTAAACGGAACATCATAATGCCCACTTGTGCTTGTTAGAGGGAGACTAATCGTAATCTCCCCAAATAGTGCTTAAGACACAATAAGGTATCATATGGCTACTGAGAGTTGTTATCTCAGTAGCCATACACATACATCCCTCCATGTGTTTGCGTAGGTTTGCTCTGTGCAAGTCTGCTTCCTCCCACACTGTTATAACAGAGACACTCACAATAAGGAAACTGCAGACTGATACATGTGGTTTTCTGTCTGTAAAGTTTTCTATAAGTGCCTTCCCCATATCTCTGGGGTTTCTTACTACAGCAATTACTAATGTAATATGCTTGAAAAACAACAACAAAGAGTGAAATATGTACATTAGAAAAGGAAAGACAGAAAAAGTGTCCTTTATTGCAGACAATAGTTTGGATCCAGATATGCTTCATCAGTTTTAATGAATGACTTTGATGAGGACAAGCTGGAAGAAAATTGTGTGAAAATGAAGGTGCTCTGGAGGTTATGCTTTCCCAGAATTTCTACATCTTTAATTGCAATTTTCTTTAAAAATGAAAGGTCACCACCAACATTCTCTCCAGCTATTTTAAACTACAATTATCACTATGTGAAAAGAGGCTTTCCACAACCATCTTAGCAGCCTACTGATAATCACAGTCTAAAAGGACACTTTTGAGGCATTGTTATTTTGAAGTAAAGATCAGAATCTGCTTTATTTGCTAAGTTTTTGCACACAGAGGAAATTTGACTTTGGTTTCGCTTTGCTCTCATTGAAGCCATCTAAAATATAAATATAGAGACATAAAAAAAGTAGCTGTTTCTTTCTTGTAAATATGCAAAAATATAATGTTTTTATAAAATGCTGCTGTTCGGCTTTTAACTGGTACAGTAAATTAAAAAAATTCTACTTAATTTATTTGTGTTTAATAGTTTTTGTGGTCGTCCCCCATAAGTACCTGTCTGACTTGCTCCACGTTCCCTCACACTCTGATCAGATTGTTTTATGTATCTCTTATTCCATAGAGCTATTTTGAGTATTTTATCCTTGCATTTATTATTGTGCTTTAACATCACTCTGCCTAACAGGGCTAGAGATGGAAATTAGCCATTTGGCTTATAATATTAAGTAGTTAGGGTTAGGGTTTTAAAATGAACTTGAACTTGACAGGTGACTGAGTGTTTTCAGTCGCTACCATTAAACTGAATTATCTTCCTTTAAAAATCAGACAGCCATATGCACATCCGGTTTGCAAATGTTTACTTTAAAAAAAAACAACCTTTTTTGACTTTTGGCTTGCTTGAGATGCTGGTTTTGATGTTTTATTTGTTGTTTTTATGTGCTTTGTGTACTGCAGTTTGGCAAACTGTGTTGTTTTCAACTGCATTATGAAGAAAAACCCACTGTATTGTCTGTGACATATAACTGTTTATATAAAACTTACATAAAAGCAGATTCTAACTCCTCTCTCAAAAGTGAAGCTTCCAATAGAAAATAAACTTGAACATACAGCTAAAACATTTCAGATTTTTTTAGCCAGGCATTCTAAATAAAAAGTCACTATTTTGTTTTCCCTTATGCCTTTTAAAGACAACAAAAATAGAAATAAATCTGAATAGTTTATACTTGTAATTTAATGAGCTCAGAGATGTAGAATGTCAAATTAATAAATCTCTGTAGTATTTCTTTTACCTGTTTCAAGTCCAGTGTGACTGTCACATAGTGGTATTCCATCCCATTCATAATAGAAGGACTTTGCCACCAACGGTTGGTCCCATCTATGGCATATTCAATAGGATGATGCTCTGCACACATACAGACACAGGTAGAATATTAAATTACGTTTTGTTGTTTTATCAGTGAAATTTGCATTCAAAAAAACCCCAAACAGACGAATCTCCTGCTGGTAGAAGGAAGACTAAACAAACAGATGTGTAGTTTCAGGCTGGAATGGCAGCTGTCAGTCAATTGATGCTTAGGTTCAACATTTCCAAAAAAAAACAAAAGAAAAACATGACAACTGCTGATAGTCAAAGAAAACAGCATTCAGAAAAGTTCTCATGCTTGTTTTGCCCAACTTTAATGTGACAAAGTTTCTCCTCAAAATTAAAGATTAAAATTAGGCAAATTAACTTTTTCACCATATTCGTGGTTCTATCTATATTGTACAACTCCAGGCTGTATAAACTTGAATATTTATTGGATTTCAGCACTTCACCAATAATGTGTTTCGTGTAATGTGGCTCAAGCATCAACATCCTATGTTAAGGTAAAAACAGAGATTTACCTGACTGATCAGGTAAACACTTTAAAAAGTCTTTCAAAGATGCAGCACTCTTTGAAATTGTCGAGACACAAAACAAACAACCATTTTGTACAGGGTCACACAAATTAACTTTCTTAGGTGATTCAAGCATGAAGCCTCCAGGAACTAACTGTCCTACAGTGATGTCACTGGAAGAGATATTCCACAACTGCAGCTTTCCTGTGTAAGTCGGAAGGACTATATCAGGCACAGATTTTTAGATATTTTCATCTATATGTCAGACATTATGTCTGAAATGTTTATTTGTAAACACATAAGTTATTATTTTAACTTTATCAGAGAAAAAACAACAAATGGAGGTGGAAAAAAATGTCAGTTTTACAACATACACTTTCATAGTGTAATAATGCCCACATGCAAACATGTTGTAATAATGAAAAAAACTCACTTTTCTCAGATGTCTATGTTTCCTGCTTACTGGAAGTACTGTGGTTAAATAATAAAAAATAATAACCCCAGTTGCCAAACAATTGTGCACACGGTGTACTTAGTAAGCAAGCAGAATCTGTTCAATACAGTAATAAATATTAGGTCAGACTGTCAAAAAAAGCACCCAACCTTCCATTCTGTTATTTTTTCACTTTATTTTGCACAACTTTGGCTGTTTAAGCAAATGGAGGAACAGTTTTGGCAGATTGTGGGTTTAATTTTGTCATATGCCTTTAAAGCTAAGGCAATCTGTGTCCATCCACATTTTCTGTGGCACTGACTCATATTCAAAACGCATAGTCTTCATACACTAACATTGCTGTTACATTGCGGTTTTTCAATTCTTACCCTGACTTTGATATTCTTTCAAAATTACACCGATTTCCAGTAAGTGACAGTGTTTCCTCATGTATTCAAGTTATCTTAGAAGTGAGATCTTGGTTTTAGTGTCTGCTAAATTAATTGCAACAACACACCATTAAGTCCCTGCACAATACCAAGAGATATTCAACACAACAGTCATGTAAACAGCCAATTAAAACATATTGCTCACAATACCCTGCCTATGGAGGAGCTTAGCCTGGCCGTCTTCATTTTTGGCTCACGGTTGTTGTATTATCGCTCTTGCAAGTCTTTGCAAGAGCTCTTGCATATCTTACTCCTGCTAAATATGAGTTTTCTCTAATAAATGCTATTTTTCCTATGGTTAGTTTATTTCTAGATTACTGTTTAATTTAGTTTTTCCTTGATTGTTTCTAACCTTGGAAATAAATTAAGCTCTAGTTAGAGGATGTTGGAATAAAGGCTATGAATATGGATGCAGTAAATAATTACAAAATTCTGAAAGATTATGTGAATAGTTTACTTTATAGATGAATGCATCAAATGAAGCTTTTCTTCAACTTCCTTTTTGATCATGAAAAGAAAAATACAAACATCCTTCAAAACTTTGCTTTTTATGTCACAAAAAGCACAAATTTAAGACTTGTTTGGGGATGTGAAAATGGCAATACCTTGAGTGAAAATGAGAAAACGGATAAAAAGATGAAAAATATCTGACTGATTGCCTTAAATTGAACTCAGACTTTGTACAGGTAAAACAAAGACAAATGTACTGGACAAGAAGGAAAGCATGCTATAAAAGCAGGGAATATAAAACCAATCTAAAAGTGAATGCAAAATAATCGGATGCTGACCATTTCACTATATCGATTTATCTTCCAGGGTTATGTTTTGCACACATTTTGACAATAGAATATTGAATGTGATTATCTATATTTGCTATAAGGAAATATGGTTATGTAACATCTACCAGCGGCATGCCACTTTTTTCATTTAATTTTATATGGGGTCATAATCAACTAGTCAGGCTCAATGAGGATTAGAAGCAAAAAAAGGGAGCACAGTATCTAGTCTTTATTTCACAATATACCATTAAATTGTTAACATAGCTGCATCTTATGACAATTTAGTTTTGACCCTCCATATTACTTATCTAAAATAAAAAAAATCAATACATCACGGTTTAAGTACATGATCATGAAATGGTTTGTTTGAAGACTTGAAATGTAAAAGATCAAAATTTGACAAATGCGTTCATTTCTTCCACTTTCTCAACATTATTTGTCCTCTTTCTATTTCACATATACGATGAGTAATCATAACATTATGAGAACTAGCAGGCAAAATAAGTGTCACTGTTTAACTGATAAAGAAAAGTGTTACAATACACAGTGAACCACAGTTTGTTGCAAAATGGGGTGCACAGTTGCAGACAGTGTGCGTATGCTGGTCATAATGTTATGCCTGATTGGAAGGAAGACTTTTTTTTCATTCAGCTGTAGGATTTGCTGAAGGCCTTATTGAATAATTGATCTATGTTGAAACACTCTGGATGTCTGTGAAAACTATTCAATAACTTTGGGGTAGTTTTCCTTTCTCATCTTTTTATTTAGCAACTGATTCTTCAGTTGATTTGATAATCATAATCTTAGATTAACAAAAAACTGATTAACATCTGCCAAACAATGTAGTAATTAGTCAATACAGCATGATTAGTTTGTGTAATCTCTCAGACTAGAAGTCTTGTGGGTTAAGAATCTTTCTCACCAAATGAGTTTGTACTCCGCTGGTCGCAGACTCGACATTGCGGGTTCCTCACAGGCTGACCAGGAACATGTTCCACCAGCTTACAGAACATCTCTGGTCCATTTGTGCCACAGGTAGCATTAGTTGTTATGTCTGCCATTGTAGCCAGATTCAGCACCGCTGGGAACAGTCCTGAGAAACAGAAAAGCAAGACATACCTGGTTACAAGAACTAAAACATGAATAGAAACAAGCAACAACAAAAAAAACTATATGCACTGCTACAAAACAAGTGAGGCATATTCGTGCTTGGATAAACAATGACATTTTTAAAGAAAAGAAACTTATTGGCAGAAGTATTCTTAATTTATCAGTCACACTAATGAATATGAAATTTGAGCAAATAATCCAGTGAATACAGAAGCTGTATTGCCAGATAATTACTAATCAAAGCATGCTGCTATTGGAGTTATTAGGATTTTCCAGCATATCCTCCGTCACAGTTGGGTTTGCATTTCATACAAATAAAATCATGTCATTTTCCTCACCCAGTTTTCCAAGTGAGCCAAATAACAACTACATTTCTCTATTACCGAGTTTAAGAGTAATTAGCCCAGAACAGAGAGGGGGTGAAGGTTTTATGAGTTGTATTTCTCCTAACAGCATAAAACAATTATTTTAATTTACCCCCACAGAGTGAATCAGTTACAGAAGATTTAACTATAAAAAATTATATACATGATATTTATTAGGTGTGCTGAATTAGCTGGTATTAGACAAAGAGTAACGCTATCAACCACTGTAATCACAGTGCTTACATCTTACATTTTATTTTATTTAAAAACATTGTATGGAGAGTACATGTTTCGAGAATTTTCTAAATAAATTTCCCAAACTCAGGCTGAAAAGTGAGAGGAAACAATTAAAATGGGAATAAAAACTACCTTTTGTTTCAGACTCTTGGAACGAAAGTAAAGGTAAAACAGAGAAGGTAAACTGGAAGTACACATCTGCTGAAAGGACCCAGAAACTGGACAAACTGTAATCTCATTCTGACCAGGGCAAACCAGATAAACACTAAAAACCAATTAGGAACAGGTGAAGATCATTTACTGATTGAACCCATTTGCGAAACACAGACAGGAAAACAGGTTGGACATAAAGAAAAGAATCCCATATTTCAAAATAAAACAAAAAATCAAGGAAAATAATCAAATAAATTTTGACTAAGTTGCAGAAAACAAGAGCAGAATTTAAAATTCAAGCCTACTGATCATTTGTAATTCCTTTAATGTATGCTTAATATTGTGTTGTCAAATACTAATAAAGAACTCCAGTTGGAATTTCAAGCTAACAGATAATACAGACAATTATAAACTGTGATATGACTAACATGAATTGCTGGGGACAATGAATGTTTAGCATTCTCCCAGTACAAAGGTCCATCTTTAGTTCAGAGTTTGATTCAAAAACTGCAACCTCCATACCTGAGCCATTTTTTGGGTAGATTTCTATCTATTTATGCCATTTACCAACTGATAATAATTTTAAAAATACTTCCATAATTTAATTGTTCCAATCAGGCAATATGTGTATGATGTTCTTTCGCCCAATAGAGCAGGTTGAGTCAGGGTTAGGGTTAGGTTACTGTCACATCCCACTTTTATAGAAAAATTATGATCACAAGTCCATCATAATTTACTGACTTCAAAACATAGCTCTTACTTTAAGAATTAATAAAAGTGATTTGTGCCAAAGAGCATTTCTGCACAGATTTTCATAATTTTCTGCAATTTTGCCAACTTGGGTCAAGTACAATTGACATTTTATTCTTAAGACTTGAAGTATTCTTGGTCTCAAACAATTAAGCCAAAAACACAATTATCATTATTTTTTATTTAAAGGATGAAAGATCAGGTCAAGTACTTCTTTTGTGCATACAGGTCATTTTAGGGCACTAGAGAGAAAGGAGAAAACATTTATTATATTCTGCATAAGGAGGGGTTTGCAATAAGTAAAAAACATTGTTAGGAATTAGCCAAAATGCAATTGGTCTTAACCTTAAAATTACCAAAATATTTAATCCTTTAAAAAAAAAAAAAAAAAAAAATGTAACAGTGTAAATGAAAAATATAAGATCAAGCTCAGGACAATATAATGGTCTACCTTCAATATGTTCTAATTTTGCACTATTTAATGTGTTCATGTTGAATTCTTCTGCTTCCAAATATTAATTTGTAATTCCTGTCCAAATATCTGATGCCAAAATGAATAAGATGAGGATCTCAAACTTTCGAATGAAACCACAGCATCTTTGTTCAGCCAGGAAAAAAACATTTTATGCAAGTAACTAGTGGGAAAAAAGGCCCAGGTCCCCGGCTGATGATTATTTACACATACCAGTCATCATCACCACCCAGGTGCAGATGGACAATGTGGAAGAGTTTTGAACTCCAACTGCTGCAACTGTTCGGTTCCCATTGTAAAATCCAGATTGAAATGCTTTGACTGAATCTACTGGAACTCTCAACATACAACATGGTTCAAATTTATTAGCTGGGAAACATACATGACTGCATACTACACCGCATAAGAAATTCCTGGTTTGGATAAAACCGATTTGTTATGGCTAATTAGCATGTATGGGATATCATAGTCACTTATATCTACATAGAAGGAAAACTAAAGCAAAGAAGGGAAAAAAAGAACCAATCTGCAGACAGTCTGTGTGTTTGTCCAGACGGGTCCAGCTGTTTGGCCAGATGTCAATGCTGATGTACTGTGAACATCTGAGACACCAAAAGACTCTTCCACAAACATTCTCACGAGCTTAACTACAGCTTATCATGAACACAATCAAACAGGCCATATCCAAGTCTTTCAACAGTGATATTAACAGTGTTGGTCCAACGTTGGTATTCAGAGTGTTAGACAGATAATATTTCACAAAACCTTTTCTTTTCTTTTCCAATTCCATTAGTAATAGTCAATGACTGGATACATTTTAGAGTGTTTTCAAAGATAGAGAGCCAGAACTGATGAGATCATCATTAAATCTGATCATATTGGTTGTCATTACTTTTCGTAAACGGGTGATGACAGAAGAATATTGGTTTTGATGTTAGCACTACCGCTAACCACTGAAAAATGACAAAATATTTAGATGAAATTGGTCAAATTGGTAAATGGCTCAATATGAATGAACTAAATTTGACTATAAAAGAAAGACAAACAGGCATCAGGAAGCAAACCACATTTCACTGCATGTGAAATCCCTTTATGAAAAGAAATAGATGTTTATGGTGGACCTCCAGTGTTGTGGGAGGTGAAGAACAAGAAAACACGCATTTCTACAGCCTTATCTAAAAAAAGAAATGTTTTTATTATTTTATTTAATCTTTTTTTGACCACGCAGAGCAGACTAATTATAAGACCAGTGCAAGATGAGAAAAAGTCAACCTTTTTCACTGATGATCACGCCTACAACAAAAAACTGTTTTTTACATGCTGCATCACAAACCTTTCAGCATCTATCCATTGTGACTGTTGTTTTGAGTGCCTCAAGATTTTAAAACTGATATTTGTAAAGCCTCTACAGACACCTGTCAGAGAAGAGTGTGCTCTGCTCTTTACATCATTCTGATGCTGACATATTTTTTATTTGAAGTTTAGGTCTGAATTTTTAGCTCTTAAAAGCCAAACAATCTGCATTAACGTCTTCTAAAGATAAATTCTATCCACACCTAAGCCTTTTAATCCCAAAGAAAATAAAATACATCCTGTCTTTTAGTCATATGACAAACATATTATAATTCAGACTCCAGTTTTAGTTGAGACTTTAACGCTAGATCAAAATACTTTCTCCCATGGATTTATTTTTATAGCTCTGCTATACGCCGTGCCAGGAAATCAAGCCAATATCCTATCTATTCTGAGATTTGATTCAAAATCTGGAAAAGACGTTGCTTACTAATACATGTGGTAGACTGTAAAAGCTTAAAAGAATTATGGTATCTTCATTTGAGTCAGCTAATATTTTCAGCTTATTAATAAATCTGGTTAGTCTTGCTCTGTCAGATTGGCTGGGAAAAATAAATCAATGTATCAAAAGATGGCATGAGTTTTGTTTGGCTGTGTTAAGAGGTGGAACATTTTAAAAGCCCATGTTTAGATTATGCTTTTCTCTAAAGATGTATCTCATTTCACATTAACCTGTTGAATCAAAAAGAGCACATTACATAGCACTTATTTTTTTTGCACATAATCTAGGTTCCACTTCTTACACCTGTTAATGTAGCAGCCCAACATTAACTATAATTACCATTTAAATGCACCAAATCAACCTGTCTGATTTAATTATTAGCTACACTAGCTTTCAAATGGTTACATTTTCCTAATCTGTCGGTAGTTACCGATGCATCTCTCCTGCTTCTGCAAAAAGCATTATTGGAAAAACTGGAATGTTTGACATTTCACCCAAAACATTTTCCTAAAAATGCAACGTGACTGTATGACATACGCAACTTAAAAGCAAAAGTAAAAAAAAAAAAAAGTTTACTTGGACTATTGATGATTTTTACACATACAGTTTTATCCAACTTAATTTGGGAAACATGCTGCTATAGTTTTTGAAAATACAAAATGTAGAGATATATGTTATTGGCTTACATTGCTAGTAGTAGAGTATCTGATTGTAGGCCATGTCAATTTGCAAATCATCATTATTTTAGAACTTGAGCATTAGACACAGTTGACTTTGGTTTAGTGACATTTTCAGATTTAACTCTCCAAAAGAGCACCAGCATCTGTTTTTTAAATGTCCAATCAAGGTCGATCAAAACAAAGACACAGAAAGATAGACTTGGTCAGCTTGTAAAATCAACTTCAACCATGTTTAGGCATCAATGTATTTTTATGGAGACAGTTTTTTAAATTTATTTTAGTTAGAAGGCAAGATCATATTTCCTCTTCACTATTCAACAAAAAGTTTTCACAGTTGGAAGTTCTGCCGTTAGAGGCATGTAATACCAAAACCAAAAGAGTTTGTTCCTGGTTCACAGTCACATGCTTTCATTTGTACTGGAATATCCTGAATACTTCTTCAAAGCACTTTCTTTTAGACGATTCTGAAGAAGCAAAGGGCAGACTAACTAGCCGTTTGTTTTTTTTACTTTGTAGTTACCAGCAACAGCAGCTCAAATACTTCCTTTGGTATTCTTACTACAGTTTGAGTACATTGGGCCTAATCAGCTGGTTCTAAAGTCTGTGCAACATGTACCATGACAACTTCTGAGAAGTCAAAATTATATAAAAAAAAAAAATATTTGCATGATTTGAATTGAGGCTAATGACTTTTGTCTACTCTTTCCAAGGCAAGACAACAGAGAAATGGAAAATGTGGAGAAAAGACGAGAATTTATGTTTCATATTGGCTGAATGACGAGGGACACAAGAGCTGTCTGACTATAGCTTTATGACAGTCACACACACATAGCTCAGGTTCATCACCTTCCATTCTCTTCTCTTTGCTCTGATAACCATGGTAACCTGTCTGTAGGTCTGTCTGGTGGCCTTTTTTTCCTTGATCTGTACGCTCTGTTAAGCAGATGTCTCTATGAAGGATCTAAATGATAACACTGTTAGCCTCCATAAGTATGGTAAAAACTGGAGATACATTCAAAGTGTTACCATTGAACATTCAATAGTATATTGTTTAGCAATTATTACAAATAAAAATTAATGAGTATTTTTGATAAAATGCTAACCTAAAGTTTGCACCAAGAGAAAAATGTAAAGTCTAAGACAAAAAGCATTTCTCCTTCAAAGTCACAAACTAACTTTAGTCATTATGGTTTAAGACAACCAACAGGTTCTAACATAAAGCTCACCTTCACATACACTGCACAGGACACTGATTTGTCCAAAAATCATTGTCCAATTAATGGGCAGAGTTATGGGTTGTTGGCTGAAAGCCCAAACATTTTTAAGTTTCTTTTGGATTGGAGAGGGTAAATTATGAGGTCATACAACTTGGAATGCAATGTTTCCTAACAATATTAAACATTTTGATCAATACAAATGAATAAGATTTATTCTCTCAGTAGGATCTAGGTTACAAGTTTGAAGTTTGCTGCCGAGTACAGAGGTAAGGATGAGTCATTTCCTCTCTAGTCTGAGGACACAGTTTTCTAGCAGAAAAGGGTGAAATGCTCCGTCCAGTTTGAGGGATTTTCTATAGCATGTGAAGGAGTTTACAAAGCTTGGTGGCTTGTTCAGGAGTGATGTCAGCATGGCACTGCACATGGAGGAACTGGGGGTTTCTGCAGTAATTAGAGCCTTCATGCAGCCTGAGGCAATGAAGAAAGACCTGAAACAAAAGGGAAAGCTCTCCCTTTATTAGACTCTTCTATTCTTCTATGTTCCAAATCTTACTCATCATAAAAAAACAACATGGATCAGGAAGATCTGAACTGAGCTTCCAGGTAATGCTTTACTGAAGAGATAATTTGAGTAACTCCATCTAAAGCATGATTGTCATACTCCAGTCCTCAAGAGCCGATGTCCTGCAACTTTTGATACAACACACAGGAAACAAATAATTAGGTTATTAGCAGGATAGTCCAAAACTTGACTGCATGCTGAGAATGACAATTGAGCTTTTTAAGGTACATTGGATCATAGACATCTAAAAGTTGAAAGACACGTGCTCTCAAGGACTAAAGTTTTAGACTTACTAACTAGGGAGAACTCAAAGTAGAGTCACTTCTTGTCCAAGTCAGAGCAAGTTGGTTGCGGTGTTCCAGCAAATTGTTTAGGATGCTCACTTTGTGAATTATCCCCCTGGAAGGGGATCTCTCTTGATCGGGGATCACCTTGGGATCCTTCGATGTCTATACTGGACCTGCTACCACTGCTACCAATACCAGATGCTGATCCAGAATCTGGTATTGATAAGTTTCTTCACTTATCAATGCCAGATAAGTGAAGAAACAGATTCTGGATCAGAATGAATTTCTATCAGTTGCTTCCTCACATTTCTGCTAAATGAAAGCCAAAATGTAAAAAGATCAACTCTACTACTTTACAACTTGCAGTTTAGCTACCATTATAGTGGCGATACGCTGTATCACAAACTGTTAATATATGAAAGCTTAAAGGAGATTTTAATTTCTTGAGTACTTTGTCTAAAGTTAAAAATGAAATCCACATAGAAAACTTCTTACTAATCATGAAAGAATGTGCTGAGTCATTTCATCTGAAGGTAGTTTTAAGAATGAGCAGACCTTATCTTTTATTCAACAAAATCAGACACACAACACAACACCAGTGACAGTTTTTGAAATAACTAATACTGACAACTGCCAACCATGACATTATGATTAGTGTCTGGGCACCAGATAAAAATATCAACTTATCTGTCAGTTGTGCCTTGAAGTAGCTTTCTATTCCTTTAATGCAAGTGTAATCAATGCCGAGTTGGCATCCCTGACTTGCTGCTGAGCATAGATGGAGTATTTTATGTTTTATGTGTGGTAATACGTTCCTTTTTTATTGCACTACCAGATTTAAAATATTTCCTGCATTTTGATTGGTTAGGGGGTGAGGCAAAAGGAGATGTTCTCATGTTCAAGAACCACTGCCAGTAAGCACCATTCAACAACATTCAGTTTAAATGGTAACACAGGTAACAGAAAACAAAGGATCACTGAATCGTCCTATGTTTCAGATTTTGATACCCTCTACTTATCTTTATCTCATTGAAAACAGTAATTTATTAACATGTCCAGTGTCCATTAATTCTAAGGTCAAACTCTTCACATTTCCACAAACTCATGGTGGCAGCATATTCTGTTTCATCCTATAAAGATTTCTTATTCCATTATGAACTGAATTTTATTTACTTTTTCCGTCGTGGTAGAAGATGATATGCAGGGTGTTCTTTGTTCTGTGAGTGTGCGTGCGCATGTGTTGCATGTTTGATGGATGTGTTATTGTGGAGTTTTGAGGCTAGATGTATGCTTGATGGAATAAAAATACGGTTGAAAAAGACAAGATCATCTCTCTCTGTATCCCTGTGTAAGTTTCCATCTCACCCTCCTCCCTCAGTGTTGGGCTGTGAGAAAGAGATATGGATGAAAGGAAAAATATAAATAAATAAAAGATTGATGGAGAGCAAGAGATGGATGGAGGGATTCCCAGAGAAAGATAAAGCGCTGTTTAAAAGGGTCAGGCCCGGGAGAGGAATGAGGGATGAGGCTGCCATAATCCTGTAATACTCACACACAAACGTTCAGAACCCTTTTACACAGGTATTAACATACTGATGTGTGTATGCGCGTTAACACACAGATGCAGAGCAACATGCTGGATAGAGACACTCAGAAGATGATCTGAATTCAAGACAATGGTGCACCACAAGACTCAGACACAGAGGAGAATACGAATCTTGATTAAACATTGGTTTCTATTCTTTGAGCAAAAGCAACATAAACACCAACTTCCTATGGACTTAGCTTTATAAAAATACCATAAAATAACATTGTTAGCCAAGGTAAAATCAATTTCCTTTTCTCCTTTCATATTACTGGAGTTCAGGAAATGGAATCTTAACCCTAAGGCATAAAAAAAATAATGCATGCTGAAATCTTCAGCAAATCTTTGAAAATGCACTCATGTAGGTAAACTGCAGCTATGCTTACGTTCACAGTCCTAATATTTTACATAAGTATCTTATTCTCTTCAGATATCCAGCTTCCTCTTAAAATCGCGCAGAGAAAATTGCCTAGTTGAAATGATAATGTGTTGCAAAATTAGATTGATATCTATTCATAACCACAATCATGTTGTAGGCCACGAAGATTCAATATGAATGATGCTGCAAAAGTCACACTTTTACTTTAAAATTCATGTGGAATGCTAAATTATTCTATACCTTTTTTTTTGGCTTTTGGTTTGAATTTTTTAAACAGTTTTTGTCAGCTTTGATCCATAATCAGATTCTTGTTTTCAGCCCGTTTCTTGAGGTATACTTACTCCAACACAGTGAATGTGACTCTTAGTGTAAAACATTTATTCACTGTCCAATATCTTATTATGCATCGATTTTAAGAAGCCAGAGTTTATTGTAATATTATTTGATTTTAAGAAATGTTCAATTAATCTTATGATTATAAAGTTATTGCTCCAAGAACACTGTTTATCAAACTGTCAATGTTTCACACAAAACTTAAATCGCTTGGGATTATTCCTGTTTTATGCTTTAAGAGTTTATAGAGCTTAGTTCAGTTGGGTGAAAAAAGCAAAATCTAAAAATATCCAAATAAAATAATAAGAGACAATAAAGAAGCTGGGAGACCCACTGCCAAAGACAATCTTTTTTAAAAAAAAATCTACAAGAAAGACTGGCTCATTAAAAAGTAAAATGTAAAAGAAGAGCCACTCAAGATTTGCTCTTGTGCAGTACTGTCATTACTTACCGAAAAGGTCATTGCCTTTCCAACAGATAATACAGAAACGCGACATCCACTGAACTTCGCATTTCAGATTTTGAACTTTCTGTGCCTGTTTCTTCCTTGTGATCCCTCTTCAAACGGCAGAGGATAAACATTCTTTCTTGGTTTTGTTTCTTCAGACTTAAAAAAACCCCAACATGAATATAAATCACTTTTTTTTTTATCCATCTCTGTCTTTACATCTTCTGACCACTATTTTGTCAACCTCAGGGGCATTCATGGAAAGTTGTAATTAAAACTAAATCAACATCCTGCTCTCACCAAGACTTCCTGTCCTGGGAGTGTGTCTTATTCTGTGTGTCTTTGTGGGTTACTCGCAGCAATGAAGTTTTAAATTAAATACAAACATTTGTAAAAAGAGACAACAAAGTAAATAGAGATCAGAAACTGCTTTAAAAAGCGAGGGAAAGAGAACCACAGTCAGATCAAAGGCTTAAATCACATTATTAATCTCACTTAAGAGTGTTAATAATTTCAAGAAAACAAAAACATTTTCTGTCCTATTATTACACACTTTTGCAGTATGACTGCATAAGGTTGCTTTGACAGACATTCTTTCGTTTAGACATTTATTAATCCAATTATACAAAATTTAAGAAAAATACACTTTGAGTATAGAAGAAAGATTTTTCTAGCTGGATATAAACTCACTGGAAGGAAATCAGAGCCTAACATGTTGTTCTTTCTCAAATGTCCAGGACTGCGAGACACATCAAACACATAGTGTGTAATTCTTGATCTGTACACTCATCTTCCAGACACACTCAATCTCAGACTAAACAGGAAATTAGCTAACTTTTAGACAGTTAGACACAAACAAACACAAACAGGGACCTAGACATTTCAACTGGAGGCTAAAGTCACTAATGTGCTCCGAACTGGGGAGGGTGTTTATCTCTCAGGGAAGCATCTGGTTTTGCTAGTAGTAATTAAATTCATTTTGAAGCCCTAAATGGACACATAAAAACGTCATGGGAGGTCTCAGGCAAAATGACTGGCACAATAAAAATCTCTGTTCTTTGACACACTGGATCCCATTTTCCTAACTGTGATGATGCAACAATCATTTTAAATCACACTCAGTTTTGTGTCATTGTAGTTTTACCAAATGCAATGCCCCTAATTTGTCCCAGTACTCATATTTTTAATTATCCTGATCAAAGTCTGAAATCCACAATCGGTTCCTTCTGCAGATAACAGAAAATGGACTGAGGAAAAATAAAGTGACTTAGAGTGATCTATAATTCTCTATTGCTACTGGTTAGAAATACAAGACCCAGAACTGAAAAGCAACGAGGGCCATTCTTCAGTTGTTATGTCTCTCCCAGCTGGGGTAATGAATGCAGATTTTTTTAAGTAGGGATACTGAAAAAACGTTTTTTTTTTTTTTTCTACAAACCTGCTAAACTGAGGTTGTGGAATACGAGAGTATCCAATGAAATTAGAGGAAACATTTCCCTGCCAGTTTCTATAGTCTGCAGTCAACTTCTTCTTGTGTGTCGGTCAATCTGCAGGAAGGACTGACTGTGGGTGAATAAAAGCGATGTCTGAATGAAACCAGATTTATGCAAACAGAGGGAGAGTGCTCCTTTTTTTTAACTGAGAGAGCAGCGCTGCAGATTAAAAGGCAAAAAGATAATTTATTTATGTATATATTTTTGCATCATATATTAGACAAGATACAGCTTGTTTTCAGTTTGGATACTTCTTTTTTTCTTTTTACCAAAAACGTTGTTTTAAATATATTTTACTGTGAAAATTACAGTTGAAAAAAAAAAAATCAATCTAGAAATTGTCAAGTAAAGCAAAAATAAAACGTAAAAAGGAAAAGGCAGAGACGTGGGGAGGAAATGTTTATGTGCAATAACTCCAAGATAAGTGTTTGAAGTGATTTAGCTGAGCTCAGATCAGTCGGCAGTAAATCTATCCTCTGATGGTCCAACTGCTCTCTCACATACTCACACCCAATCCATACCTGATGAGGCAGTGATGAGAGCTTAGTTAAATCATCCCCAAGCACCTCGGACGAATAAATGTGTATGCTTGTGGTTGTGTATGATTTAAGATGGAGCTATTGGTGATAACCATAGTATGTACTTACACTCCGACCTGCAGCCAAGGCCAGTACACGTTCACACACAGCTACACACTCTCAGGGGAATAAAGTGGAGATGTTGGTGCGCGTAATGAAAACATGCCAGTGAGTAGATTTACAGGAGAGAGCAACTTGACCTCTGATCCCACAAACGATCTAATCTTCTCATGGCTACAAGCACTATATTCTCCAGCAACCTCCAAATAACATACAACAGAACATAGAATGACTCTCTTGGGAGAATAAAAAGTTTTATATTTTGATTTGCATTTGTCACACTTAAAAGTGTTGATTGCTCCCACTCTTTAAGTGGGAGAGAGGAGAGTGGGCGCAGACTTTCGGAACTCGCAACGCTTCAACGTTGACACTGCTCGACCTTTTAGAAATTAAAATTCTAACATGACCACAGAGGGGGAAAAAATAACTAAATATTTCCATTTGTTGGATGTTCTTATGTAGATATTTTGTATTTGCAGCTGGTTAGACAAAGAAACTTTCTCAAACTTGCAGAGTTTTAAAATAAATGTAGGACAATATGGGGTACTGACAAATCTTTCAGACTCTTGATTATTTTACAAGCTGTTATTTAAAAAAAAACCCTGAAAGGTGTGAAAATATGAATATCAAACACGGTTTCATGGCCAGTGGTGCTTTTGAAAAGCAAAAACATGCAAAGCCAATCTGCGAAGTTTAATAAATTGTCTCTTGGCTGAAAGGACTGCGTTGAGGGACTTGAGAAATGCTCAACTAATAACCACCAAAAGCACAGTGGCTGCTATAATTTTTAAACTGGAGAAAAACATGAACTCTTCAGAGTATGTTCACTGGCCAACTGAGCAACTGGGGGAAAAGAGCCTTGGTAACCGATTTGTCCAAAAACCCTACGGTTACTCTGGCTGAAGATCTGTGATTTAGATGTGGGGAGAGGAAAATGGAACAACCATGGCATCATATTACAACTATAGTCACCAGAATTAAGTATCTTTTCAATGAACTGTCATAAAAAAGCATCCGCTATGGAGTTCTCAAAATGAAACTATGTGATGTTTTTTTGTTGTTGTTTTTTATGTAAGCCTCTTACATCTTAATGCGTAACGTGTGAATTAAACTGTAGCCCACCTATGAATGTATTTCAAGGGAACACATCAAACCCACTGCTTCCATGTGTGACATCATGGGAGAATCCAAATAAATGAGTCAAGATATCAGGAAGAGAACTGTGGACCTCCACAAGACCCGTTCAATCTTGTTAACAATTTGTAGATGGCCTCAGGCACCAAATTAATCTGTCTAAACAGTTACATGTAAGTTTAAACCCAAAAAAGAAGCAATTACTCCAAAAACAGCAGACAAAAAGTCAAATTACACTCTGTTAAATTCACACAGGGAAAAAGCCCTTCGTCTTTAAAGATTTTTTAAATTAAAAAATCATTTAAATGAAAACCTTAACACTTATAAGCCTGAAAACACCACCCTAATTGTGAAGCAAGAGGGTGGCAGTGTCATGTTGTGGGAGTTTTTTGGTGTAAGATGGTATAATGAGGAAAGAGCAGTAAGCAAACAATGTCTCGATATATCAGCCAGGGAGGAATTTAAGAAGAACAGAGTCAATGTTTTGAAGTGGAGCTATGATCTCAGCTGCAAGAAAATAAAATGTAGGCACAGCCGACAAGATTTACAGAAAAAAAACCATTAAAGTATATGTAGGTATACGTAACCTACTACTTTGAAACAAGATAATTTTCTAAAGAAATCCCTCTTATTGTTCTGTGGCATTTAGAAAATAGAAATTATTTTTGTAACCCTAACTCACCTAATACAAGGAAGGTCTAGAGTCTTTTTTGCAGTGTATGTAAACATCTGGTTTCAATTGTATATCGTTTATGTGTAAGTTAGATTAAGCTGTGGGAGAGAAAATGATTGACTCATTGTCTCTTCACAACCACAGCGCTTGAAGGATATTCCCAACTGGTATTGGTCAGGACCTAACAAAAATGTCTGATGGAAGGAAAAGAATGAACTGGTGACACAGTCAGATGGGTCAAGGCTTATTGATGCCTGCATGGATCAAATGTTTTGTATAATTCAAGGGAAGGTGACAGTTTCTGAAAAAGGTGAATGCCGGTATATTGTGTACTAGCTAAATTGATGCAAGCCTTCCACAGAATACCTCTAAAACCACAGAGGCTGTGTGTCCAGGCTTCAGACCCTGGTAGGGTCTCCAATAGTGAACAGACCTCAAGAAAGACAGAAACATTTCAGAATTATTTGATGGCAAACAACCCCAGAAAATAAATTTACGTATAAGGCAGTTATACATTGCTTGACTGAAATACTGTAAAGCAACCAGTTTGTATGGAATATCAGCATCGCTTGTAGGCCTTCACAGTTGACCAACTGATTATTTTTTTCTGGTTTTCAAAAACTTGAAATTTCAACCACATCCGGACATGCTGCAAAATCTTACTTTTTACTCTAATTTTCCCAAAGACAGTGTTCTTGTGTCTAATGAAAGGTCTAAAAAAAAATGCAACGATTCATCCGTCTCTGGAGTAGAACCTAGAGACGGATCTCAGTAAATTTAAAATGTACTGATGATCCAGGAACATTTAGCCAGAGTTGGAGATGAGCCCCAACAACAACAAGGAAGAGCTTATGCTGAATCCTTTGTAACACAAAAATACATATTTTTGTGGTCTTGCTTTTTTCTTAGTGTTGTAAGACAAGCAAAAATCTCTGTAAACAGCTAAAGTATGTTGATAACAGTAAATTATCTCCATGTTACGATAATATGACCAAAATGTAAAATTTAATTTGATCAAGTACAGGAATACAATTAATAAGATATATGTAAAATGTTACTTATAACAGTTGAAGACGGACATTTTAAAATGAAGATATAAGACAGTTTGTATACTAAAATGGTTTTAGGAATAAAATTAAATCAGATTAATGTTTTTTGCCATAGCGGTTTTCTTTCTGTAACACCAGATAGACGACTTTTTTCAGAGCATAGATTTGAACTATTTTTCAGATACCTTCAGATTTAAAAAATATGCAACAAATGGAGAATATGCTGTATTTAATTCAATGTGAATTCTAGTGTGTCTTTCTATGTAGACGTACTCTGCACCAGTGTGCTGAGCTTCTCAACTTGTCCGTGTTTTCTATTTGTCTGGCCAGGAAATAGCATTTTCTAGAAGCGACCAGTGGGGTCACAAGGGATTGTGGGTAATTGGAAATCCAGATGGATGAGCATGAGCTTCTAGGAAGAGACGATTGCTGCGGAGATCAAACTGAACATGCTCCAAAGCATTAATGTTGCTCATCTCTGTCTGTGCACCCCTCTTATTCTTTAACTTTTCCCTTGGTCTTCTGATTTTCCTCAAGATTTCAGCCCTTATTTCTTCTCTTCTCCTGTGCTCTCCATCCATTCAGCTGACTGATGAGTGCCACTGGGCGAGACAGGAAATCGCATACAATCCAAGGTGAGTGGGTGGGTCCGTAGGGAGCAATCAACTAAATATGTCCTAAAGGAACTCACAATCACGTGGAATATTTTCCAAACATCATTTCCATTGCTTTTGATGAGGAACAGTTTCTTTATCCGGGTAAGAATCAGTTCTTGTGGGTAGCAAACCTTAAGAAAGGGCCTGATGAGACCAAAAGTCTCAGCTTTTAGTTTTTCTGATGGCACCAATTTAGATGATTTCAAAACTTCTTAAAGCTAGCAAGCTGAAACTTACATTGAAAACATCACTGCAGGCCAATAAAAATGGAAAACACATGTTGCGACTTGATAGTGGAAAAGTGTACAACAAAGGAAGTTCTGTGAACTAAATGGGCCAAGAACAAAATTCATCAGGTTAATTTATTTCATTCTTATTGATAGAATCTATGGCACCTCGAAAAGCATAAAGTTGTTTAAATACATTAGAAGTGAGGATAGAAAAGGTGAAAGCTGATTGGAAAAATGGTCACTATATGACAAGGTTTGAGCTTAATCAGTTGGCAAAGAGGAATGTGCTCAAATTCTCAGTCTCTACATGTGCAAGATATTAGAACAAACTTGCAGTTGAAAGATTATTGAACTGGGTTCAACAAAATACTCGTTTAAGGGACTGAAATGCTTGAAGCATTTTTTGTTTCTCATTCATGAACATTTTAACAACATACCATCTTCCTACAACTTCAAAATGCTGAATTATTTTAGGTTTAACATGTTTGAGCCCACAAACATACTAATCTTTGAGGCCTTTTCTCATAAATGACTCCAAATCTGCTGTTGTTCAAAACAACACCCATTTGAATTTCTCCTATTATTTGTCAGTCTTAAAAATTAAGGCTTTCTTGGGGGTTTTTTCTAATGTTTATTACATTTTTTCTTTTACTCACAGACGCTCCCTTCAGTGAACAAACAGATCTTAAAAACAATGCTATGGATATGACTGAATCTGAACAGCACATTGCTGCCTCATCACTTTTAACAATAGCTAATGAATTCATATCTGCTATTAGCTGACCCCTGGCTACTGCTAACAGCTCTGGCACTGGAAATGTTCAGGTTAGATTAAGAGAAGCAGAAACACAGAATCCATTAAAAATACGCACTGGACACTAATAGATTGTGTATCCATGTCTACAGCAGGCCAATAGACAATGGTCTTATGAGATTGGGAATTTCAATGTTGTTGTTTTTTTTCCAGAGCAAATCAGCAAACTCACTCTTAGCCGTTTTCAAAACTGGCGGCTTCAGTGAGTGTGTTCAGAGGTTTAGAATAACAGCAAGAACATTAATTTGCCTATTACGACAAGGGGTCTTAAATAACACTAATATATGGTTGACTGAATACAATACAGCATCGACTACAATGCTCTGTCTATTGAGTTTAGATGCATGGTTGACCAAAGTATCTGTTACACATTCTTACATTATTTGTTTGAGTCTGTATGTGTGTAGTAACTTTAGTGTGAATGAAAGAAAGCGGGAAAGCGCTGGGTGTGTGTTGGGGTATACAGCAGTTGTTACAGTGGCACTACAGACAAACTGCTCCCTGGATAGACATTGATTTTCACCCAATGGATCTGGCTGTTAGCAAACCTAATAGCTTGGTGGGTAATGGCTACAGGTTATGAATGGGCCCCTAAGTGCGGAAGTGTGGAGTGGATAGCAAAAAGAAAAAAAAAAAAGACAAAACAAATGGACAAAGGGTAACATCATTGAGTAAAAAGTCAAAAATGAGGCAGAATTATGGAATTAGTAATAGAGAGAAGGTATACAAGACAAAAGACAGGGACAGTTTAGGAAATGAAAAACAAACAAGTCAAGAACATTGAAGCTGAAGGGAAAAACAAGCACTAGATCAGTTGTGAGTGGAAACTGGAGACGCTATTTACCATTGCTGCTAATAGGTTTCAAAAGGAAGCAAGTTGTTAGCTAAATGAATGGGCGCTAAATGACACATTACCACGTTAAGGGCTGATTCCGCACATTGTTAGAGCTCTGACTTCTCTATGCATCATCAGTGCTGTGTACTAGTGTAAGCTTGCCACTAGTGTACAGGTCTGCTGAGTCAGCAAATAGACACAAAAAAGTATGGACATCAGCAGAGGACTATGGAGAAATGCATTGCTTTAGAAAAAAAAAACCTGGAGGGGTTTTTGCTTTGGTTTAAGTTAGTTTGTGTATGTAGTATTTGAAATTCTCTGGTCTTCTGCTCACCTTAATTTGACCAGCTAATTTCTATTATGCAATCTAAAAAAGTGTTACTTCACCTCCAACAAACCATCTTTCTGAAAACATTAGATCAGTCTGGAAGAAAAAAAAATATTTTCCTGACATTCCAAACTATTTTTATATCACTTCTTTTTATATGAAAGCCACATGCAACACCAGACTTTCTTAGACAAAGTACAAGATCATAAAGGTTAACAACTTTTTTCCTTTTCATTAAATTAAGTCAGAATTAACCATCAATGAATGCACATCATGTCAAAATTCTAATTGTGAGACAGCATTCCCTGCATATATTGTCAACACAATATCAGTTGGTGAATTATTCATATTGCAAAGACTGTTTAGCCAACAATTATTGCACTCCAGACCTTTTACGTTAGACAACCTCTCTCAGCAGTAGATGCACATGAGATACAAACAATGTCCTGTAACACGGCACACAAACCCAAAATGCTAAAGGTTGCGGAGTCTAGGAAGGACTTGATGTCAAAGAATGGAAAGAAAAGGCAAATCTCTCCTGATATTGCCATCATAAGAATTTTCAGTATCTTGCGATTCAAATCCCCCTGGAAAGGTTAAAAATTCCTCTTTAAATCTTACTTACAAATCATTAAATTCAGTAGTTGTGTTAGGGACATTAGTTAGAGACATAATTGCTAAAAGTCACAGGAACTGAGCACATTCTTTAGTCTGAAATCACAAAAAGTCTTGAATCACTTGAAAAGGAAATGTTAGCTATGAATAAGCTGCTAGAAAAAAAAATACACAAAGTTCTAAAAGAAAATATGCCTGCAAGAACATAGCTTCAAAGTTTTCCCATTGCTTTGAGTCAGTGAACAGCTGCTGATAATATGACAAACACAACATAGGCGTGTCTGCAGTGAAACAGATGGATCATTTTATGCATTAGGAATACTCAATTTTATGGGAGGAAAGAACTGGAGGCACATGGGAAAGGAGTGATAAAAGTAACTGTGTCAGACTGAGAAAAGTCACAACATTCAAAGTAATGATGGATGCGCCTCAGAGGTGAAGAAGACTGTTTAAATGTATCAATCTGGTTCTAATTGTCAGGAATTTGTAATATACCCAATGGAATATGGTAACTAAAATACATCTAAAAATCAAATTTAGTTTAAATAGATCATGATTGTACAAATGTATTACACAAAGACACTTCAGTCAGGATTGTTTGTCCCAGACAAATTCTTTATAAATATACATTTGTTATACCGAGTCCCATTCTGATGATTCCATAAAATTAAAGAAGTTTTAAAATTCTGTAAAATAACACACACATACATGTTGGCTCTGCTTCCAAGATATCCAAGATGTAGCTGCCTATCCTATCTACCATTCCTGACAGTGACTGATATTTTGCAGATTTCTACTGGGAGACTAAACATACAGTATTTGTCTAAATTGATTTATTGCTTTGCTTTGAACGTTTTAAAATTTTATGACTAGTGTTTCATCTCTGCTATGACAAACAACTCTATGTACAAATCTTTTGCTAAATTCTTACTAAGCAAAGTAGCTAAGTCACAAAATTATTTCAAACTATTTTTATAATTGACTCTAGATTTCCTTACAAGTGTATTTTCTGCTGATTTGTTTTTAATGCATTAAATCAAATCTCTTAATTACATTTAGACATCTTTTTCGAACCTAAAAAATTATTTAGGCCATTGGAAAAGATTTTACATAGAAAGTTTCTATTTATTGTCAATACCTTTACAAAAGTAAATGTTGTTTAGCTTAACAGCACATGGTGTAAATCTGAAGGTCAGAAGGGAAGTTATGTAACCAACATCTGGTCACACATGTGCAGCTTTAAAAAAAAATCACTTGCCTACAGAGTGTTGTATTGCTTACAGTTTAACAAAACAGTAAGCATGTACTTGTAAATAAAAATCATTAGCAAACTTTATTTTTCAAATCCAATTAACTGGCTCCAGTTGTAACTTAAAAAAGGATCCTGTAATAAAAGAGCAAGAAAATCTAATTTTTCATTTGCGAGTATTTCAAATCCCATGTATTTCAAATGAACAACATCTTTGTTAGAATTTCCCTATACAATTGAAGACAATGAGTCAATTGAGTACCAAGAAGATAGCAATGGGCTCCTGTAGGAATAAATGTGCTGACAGACCTCCCACCTACTGCCAGAACAAGCCTCGGGCGCAGCTGAATGCTTAGGTCGGCTTTCTTCTATGGGGCCAAACAAGGTCAGCAGAAAAAAACACAAAGTATAAATCCCAAAGATCTTAAAAAGAGGAATGTTTCAGTCTTAATAGGGGAAACATTGTTTATGGAAAAACAACTCTCCATTGCATTTGAGAATGTGGCACTTTCTTCTGGTTTAGGAATTTTTCCCAATAGTCAAATCTTAAAAATACTGAGGAGTGACAAACATAAGGTGAACACAAAAACACTGAACTTTTTTTTTTACTTATATGGGTCTTTGTACAATTTATGCAAATGCAAAGGTGTGAAAGTCAAAGAGTTTTGAGCGACTATATTCTGTCAACTACTATTTCATTTGACCAACCTGGGTTTTTTTTTTTATGTTTTTACCTTCGATGAGAATTTTGATAACTTATTAAGCATCCTTAAACAAAAACATTGACATGAGCTGTCTGAAGTAGTAGCTCATGTCTACTTTTATGACCCAAGGGAACTTGGAGTAGAGACATTTCAGATGACTCAACCATCCTGTGCTCCAACTCACACACAGCCTCAGCACTGGTAGACATGCCAGTGCAGCTGATAACATTGGAGCCATTTGCTCTTGGACATTCTTGTTGGTTGGAACTCATTATTCCCTAAGCTACAGCTGATTAAAGGCTTAATATTAATATTTTTGATGTCTTGAAAAAAGCAAAGCAATAAAATGTACAGTTTTAACATTGTGATGTGCACATGTAGCAGTGTGTCTATTTGTATAACCTAGCAAAGCCATAATCCATGATGAGCAACTGATACATGACATCTAGAATCCTTTCCCCTAGTCTTTCTCACACAAGAGAAATGTGATTCAAAAATTGCTGTACATATGCAGATGACAAAAATAAATATTTAAATAAAATGTTTTAAAAATCAGCATCTAAAAATGTGCCAAAGGCTATAGCAAAAAAATAAATAAATAAATCATGCTAAAGTCTGGGGGGTGCCAAGAGTGTCGCTTGGGAACAGTACTGCAAAGGATTTCTTAAGTGTGTGTCATTCCCTCCTGCCTGGCACCCTACTGCCCATGGTGTAAACACCCTTGTATGAATTTCTAACGGTAAACAGTATCTGTAACACTCATTCAGACAGAGCAAGTAGAGAAGTGAAAAAGTCAAAGTAAAACAAAGCATAGTGCAATTCTTACACTTGGAAACTGAGAAAAATGAGGGAAATTTCACATTGCAATGCACAAACCATGTAAGGGAAATGGCAAGCGTGTGGAAAGTAGTGCCCCATTAATGCAACTTTTTTGTCATGCACACAAGGCATGTGTGGTGGCCCCTGGCATCTTATAACTTTTAGATGTGTCTCTGCTTCAACACACCTGAGCCAAATAATCAAGTAATTAGCAGGACTCTGGAGAACTAGACCACATACTGAGGACGCAAGTCAACCATTTGAGGACTGGAATTTCAGTCCCCTGATTTAAAGTATCTTCAACAAGCCAAATTTGTGTGTTTGTGTAAAGACCCCAAAATGGCTCCTATTAAGAGACGAGCTTACGACGCAGAGTTTAAACTCAAGGCGATCAGTCACGCAGTAGAACACGGGAATAGAGCAGCAGCGAGAGAATT
>CAEFZX010018477.1:0-22961 GCA_903066825.1 Alfaro cultratus | reverse complement strand
TTGTGGGCTTTATTGCAGTTAATGTGATCAAAATTATTGCATTAACAGATATTACATTATCACCCATTATTACGTTAATGGTGCAAGGTGAAAGGTGAAAACTGGGGGATGTATGTGTTACAGTTCCATAAATTGTAATGTTAGCCATCCTATAATGGTTTTATAAATAATGAAGACAAAGATTGTAAAATGGCTGCAGCAATTTAAAACACAGAGGTGTTTGACACAGTTAATTCAAAGGTACTAGATTACATAAATGATATTTTTTCATCTGCATAACTTCAATAATATTCAGACAAGACATTGAGTTAAGCTGCATTGTTTAGTCATTATTTCAGGATGTCAAGGCAGAAGTATTTGTTTCTGTTTATCAGTTATTGTTATTCATGGATTAGTGCTTGCAGAAAGTGTTTATTTGTATTTTGAGGAAATTTGTGCTTAATTGTTATTCTGATCTCTAATCTGATCTTTACAAAAAGAGACGTTTGTCTTGTAATGTCAGCTCTATGTTCTTTACTCAGATGTGTGATCGAATTTGCACAACAAAGTTCCCCCTGTGGTGGCAGCTCTATGCCATCTTGGGAAAAGGAAACCTTAGGAGAGGAATAATTCACCATGGCAGCAGCTGGGCCACTTTTAAAGGGACGGAACATCAGGGGGGGAGAAAAATCAAGCCATTTCTAAGAGACCGATTTTTTAAGGGCCGTATCAAACAGGCTTCCTGTTGCATGAAATGGGGAAATTCAAAGTGATATCAAGGGTAGTGGCACAGGTCAGATTATTGCCTGCAGCAGCTGTTATCCATGTAAATGATGGCAGGCTGGAGCTCTTAAAAATTATGAAAGGATGTTTGAAGACGGGTCAGATTTAGCTGGCGAGTGTTTCTGTTTAAAGGACTCCTCACACAACCTAGATAAGGATATGAAGCTAAACTTAGTTTGGGAGTAGAAGGAGAAGCTCACCCAGGACCATCATGTTTTGTACGGTTTGAGCAAATTATGAGAACAAAGAACAAAAAGACTTAGGTGAGCAATAATCACAAGGACATGCTAACCAGCTGCAGAAAAGACCACACAGGGAGGCTGATGGGAAGAGTCTAACACTTTGGAGTTTGACACCTTTTAGATGCACTTTTAGATGCGCCTCTGCTGCACCACAGCTGAATAGAATAATTAGGTCATTAGCAAGGCTCTGGAGAACGTATCTACACAAGAAGGAGGTAATTACGCCATTTCATTCCAGTGTTTTGCATATTTTTATGGAATGTAATAGGTATAATCTGGAAAGAGGGGAATTAATTGAAGAGTTAAGTAGAAATAAAGTTAAATTAAATATTAGAGACCTACTACAAAAATCATCTGGGGATGTGGTTTTTAGTTACGTGTTTAGATTTCTTAGAAGCACAGGTTTAATGGGGAGATTATAGAGGCTAGACATCTAGTCCATACTCCAGCCCAGAAGGTGGCGGTAATGCACCTAAAAGTTGTTTGCCAACCGCCATTAAACAAAAAGAAGAAGAAGATTCCAGTGTTTTGTACCTGTGGCACATCTAAAAACTGCAGGACAACAGCCCTTGAGGACTGGAGTTTGACACCAATGGTCTAAAACAGGAGCTGGACTAAACACAAAAGGATCTTCAAATTAAGTGAAAGGAGCCTGAGGTCAACTTAACAGAATGATCCAAAATGCACAGTGAACAGAACAAGAGCGGTGCAGTCTCCAAAAGAGCTGGAAGTGTGCATCAGTTAGGAGATATTAAAAAGCACAGGTGGGTCCTAAAATATGTTTTATCATAGAAAAAGGCTGCTCCTTCAGCCAAGTAGCTGATGTCACACTTTAGTTGAGATCATGAACTTCTTTGTAAGGCCTTGAAACAATGCTACATTTTGTTTGTTTTGGTTTTCTGTATCCTGCTTTGTTGGTAGACTTTTTTGGTAGTCCATTGGATTAATGGACCAATCACTTAATGGTCCATTAAGTGATTTCTTAATACTTCTTGGCTGGTGTTTTTCTTTCTTTTATTTATTTTATTTTTTTTACACAAAGAAGTGTGGTCATTTTTAGATTGCACGAGATGTTTGTGTTGTCATTTTGACAGATACAGTGAAAACAATTCCGTCACAAGGTGTTTTTCCCCATCATTTTGTAAAAGGATAATATTCTATACACGCATGTCCCTACTGGGGTTGCCAGGGGTGCTGCATGCTGTGCAGCACCCCTGCACAGCATGCAGACCAGAGGTCAAAGGTCAAGAGGCCAGGTACACCCTGGATAGGTCGCCAGTCCATCAAAATTATAATATTGACATATTCCATTGCATTTAATTTTCATTTGGTTTAATTAATATTCAAAATGGTACACAGAGAATTCACATCGTGCCATACCACGTCAAGCAGGTGAATACATGAAACAATGAAACGATCACAATTAATTGAGCAAAAACATGAATTGCGCACTGCGTTGTGTGTAATTAAATGTCTCAGGATCTTGAGGCTGAATCTGCATTCCACAGCCACACTGAAGACTGGGATTACAAGTGACACTGCAGCCAAAGTTTTGAAACCAGGGGACAGTTCTCAAACTTAAGTTGGAAAGACTCTGAACAAGAAGCAGTGGTAGGTAATCCCACAGAATGTGTTCCTTCTGCACCAAATGTGCTCCAAAGCTTCTAAAGCTCTACAGTGTACGTTCAGCTCCTGGAAATTGAGATGCTCTTAGTTCAAAATCCTACTCAGATTTTTTTGCTGATTGAATTTCTTACCTGATTTTGCATTTCTTTAGCAAAGTCTGCCACATCTTATAAACAAACTTTATGAGGTGTTGTAAAGTTTTATAACCAGCAGTCCCACTCAGAGTTGTCATGAAAATAGTTTTCTCATGTTTCTTCTAAATATATTATTTGGTTCGGAATCTGAGTACCTGGTTAGGAATTACTCCTAATACACAAATACAAATAAAACTTTGACCTGAAAGAGTGCATTCTGACTTTTGAAAATAACTTTATCCTCCTAAAAAGGTAGATGTTTCCACAACATTAGTAGGACTATAAAAGTCCTGCTAATGATGACCTTGCTTCAGCTCATCAAGGTGGCTGAGCTGAAGCAAGGTGAACCATGTTCAGAGGCTTTAGTCCTTGATGCTTTATGCTGAATGCTGTATGTTTTCCCCTTCCATATCCAACCTCTTTTCTGTCAAATTAGTATTCAGTAAGAGTTACTTGTGCCAAGAAAATCTTCAAAATATATACATGTATAAGAATTCCTCAGATCAGTTTTCGTTTGGACACGAGTTGAAAAGTTTAAGTAGCCTGAATAATCTTGGCAAATCTCTGCATTTATGCAGAGATTTGCATATAAAACATTATGCAGAGTGTCCGTTTCCAAGGCAACTGATTATTTAATTTTTTTCTGTCTTTGCTGAAATTCTGATCTGTCATTTTCTCATGGATCACTGGATTTTTTGTTTGAGGCCTTTGCATTTTGTTCAGTTACAGTCTGCAGAAACTTGATATGGTTTATCTAACAAAGTTTTAAATGTCCAGACGGGTTGTATTTTTGTTTTTATGAAAAAGGGTGTTAATAAATAAACAAGACGCAATGTAGAATTACATTTTGTGCTGTTTTTTTTTATATCCACTTCCCAGAACGTGTAAAGGATGCATGAATGTTTTAATTAGCTTACACAGGATAACAGCTGTATGGAGATGCACTGCAGGACCAGGTAGTTATTTTACACTCTTTCAGTGTGTCCACAGTTAAAAGGAGGAAGTGATAATTATTATGGAAATGCAGTAATTCTGATTCTTCATTTCCTTTCGCACAGCATGCATCATTTAGATGCATATTACAGGTGCTGCAGGGTTCAAATTCTCACTCCCATATTTTTTAGACCAAAGTTGCTCCAACTACAGCCTCAGCAGCTATAGTGAACATGATTATACTTTTACCACCTGCAACTACTCAAAGCTTGTGTGTGAAGTGGGTCTTTTCTTGCCAAACTGAAGCTGCTTTGTACTATTTTTGCAGAGACACCGGTATAGCAAACTACATGTCACTTCACAGCAAGTATGAAATGGTAAAGGTCTTAGATTCTCTACCTCCCTAAAATTTGACATCATTTGCAGAATATGATGGGCCATCTCCTCTCATTTTGTGTTTTTAAATGTCTTCAAAAGCTATTTGAGAAATATTTCCACGTACTGCTGTGAGATTTGCCTATTGTTATTTCTAACCAGAAGAATTTTAAATATCTCAAGAAGTATAATACAAGCTTCAATCTGAAGTTTGGTGACATTGAAAATGGTTTTCTTTTGAGTTTAAATGTGTAATTGTATTGCTAAGTTAACAAATTAAAATCAAATCCTGGTATTAGAAATCATCAAAAAGTGGGTGCCGTGGTGGCACAGAGGTAAAGTGTGCAAAGCATGTACAGAGGCCTCAGTTCTCAATGTGGCTGTCACAAGTTCAAGTACCAGCCTGTTGACGTCTTTCGCATGTCTTCCCCTTCTGTCAAAACTCACTTTCCTGCCTAACCAGTATTAAATAAAGGCTACTAGAGCCAGAGAAAACCGTTTAAAATAAAAAGAATCATCAAAAGGTTATGGTTGTAAGCAAGGAAGGTGACTTTTCCTTCCACTCAACTTCCCATTTAAATACTTGGATATGACACTCTATAGATAGCAATGCAACTCTGTTGGTCTTTCTGCATTCTAATCTATTTTCATTTACTTTACATAAAACAGAATACTTTCTTTTATTAGCTCTGAGGTATAATCATTAAAATGTTAAATACACAATTGAAATATATCATTCGGTGTAATCAATAGAAGTTTCACTTTTTAAATTTAATTGCTAATATAAATAAGTTCCTAGTGTTTTTATTTTTCAGATGAACCTTTATGTCTAAACACCTTCTATTGAGGTCAAAGCAACAGCAAAGCATCAGTTTGCACAGTATTTTTTATTTTATTTTATTTTTTATTTTTTTGAGAATTGTGTGAGGTTGTCATAACCAGCAGTTTTAAGCTGTTGCTGAGCAACACACAATTGTCTTCCTGATTAGTACTGTTATTTCTAATGAGCTGTCAGGCTCCACATAAGATCTCAAATTATCTACTTAATAATAGGTCTTCGCACGTACGTTGGCATGCTACAAAATTTCTTCCTCAAGTCCAGTGTTTGGATCACTCACCCCTCCTACAGCTCACTCTGTGGCACACTTGTAATCAACCTCAGCTAATTAGGGGCCCTATGATATTTCCTTTGGATCGCCTGCAGCTTGATTTGTGCAGCTGCATCCAAAACCTATTGACAGTGGCTGCCAGTTTTGTTTTTTTTTTAATCCTGCCTCTTGACTGTTGAAATTATTTGATGGGTTTACAAGATGAAGGACTTTGTGTGTGTATTTTTCACCTTTCTTCGGCTTGAGGGTTTTACACTTTTTTCTGTCTCACACTGTCTCTCACTCCTTTATACACAGTTGCGTCACATTTTGTTTTGAGACATTCAAATACTTTAGTTCTATTTTGCTCTCCTTCTTTTTTTTTTTTTTTTTTGACTTTACTCAAATTGTACTTGTACAGTTTTGTGAAGTTTAGGTTTATACAAACATTTTGAAAAGCTATAATGATATGAAGAAAGAAGCTGTCAAAGTCAGACCAGCGGAAGCTTTGTCTTTGATTCCTGCACTTGACTTGCACTTGAAGGAGGGGATGAGGGCGTATGAGAGAGACAAAGCAAGGTGGATTTATGTTGCTCTTCACAGCATCATGCTAATGAGGAGGATTATAATGCCCCAACCCCTCTCAGGCAGTGGAGGCACACAGAGTGGGTGTGTGCACAAGTGTATTTCAGTGCTGGTGCAGCGCTCTGTGTGCAAGGCTGTTTAAATGCAGCTGGGTGTGCAGAACAAAATTTAACCTTGTGGAACAAGTGTGTTTTGTTTTGTTTGGGTTTTTTTTAACATTGTCACACTGAATCAACTTTATCACTTGTGAAAATAACTTGCACCTCAAACCAGTCAGTCATAAAATAGCAGCATAAATAGAGTTTCAGAGCACATTTCAACTCCTTATTTCTTTTCCTCCTGATGTGCACACCCTTTTCTCCACCTCTTCTACATCCTCCCTCCCTCCCTCCCTCAGCAGCAGCCAGTGGTACACTCCAGCAGTCTTTGCACCTCTCTTTCTTTCTCTCTCTCTCTCCCCTCCTCAACCTCAGCGGTCCCCACACAGGAGCAGACGCTGGTGCAGTGTCGATCCATACATGCACGTGTCTTGTCTTTCGGGGCGACCAGCATTCTTTGAAAACGCCCAGCACTCCAATTTGCAAGGGTTGTTGTGAGTTAATCCACGCGAGAATGTGCGCATGAGCATCTTTTGTACCGAGGAGCATGTGCACTGACTGAAAGACACAGCGAGGATGCGTGGTGGGCAGGATCTGTCGTGATCGGTGGAGTTTGTGGTGTACAATACTTGTGCTGTCAGTCTTCCCCTCCCTCCAGTTTGGTTGTCTGGCAAGGACTAACAGCAGCATCCTGCCGGGATGTCCACCTCACCTGGTGCAAGAGATGGAAGCCAAAGGAGCTCTTGTAAGTGATGTATTTAAATTTGATCATCTCTGTATACAAATATATAAAAATGTTTGAGGCTTTTCATTTAAAGGTACCTTCTTCAGCGCTTCAAGGCCATTAGAGCAAAACCAGGCATGTTCTTAAGCCCAGTGAAAGATAAATTGATTTAAGAAACATGAAACGGAACACAGTTTTCATTAGCATTAGGAATGCCAAATGTGCTGTGTGTGAACGTGTGCGTGTGTATGTTACGTTTTTTGTGCAAATATATTGGTAACAATACAGAGGAAGCTCACTAGTTTGAAACATTCTAAAGGTTATTTAAAATGTACTTGACCTATTTAAAGTATTTATTCCTGTTTCTTTATTCTTGAAGATGATGCCCTATGGGTAATAAAAACAGAATCCAGTTTATATGCACTGCAGTAAAATATAATATTGCAATAAGGGTAACAAAATTATTTTGAATGTAGAAATTATGTTACATTATGTTGTTGCTTGATCCAAAGTTCTCTTTTCAGTTAAAATTAAAATAAACTTTTGAAAATCAATGTCCCAGACTCTAAAGGAAGAGTGCAGAGGCACAGAAACTAAGTTGCTTAAGGTCTGGAGTGAAGTTTCCACAGTCAGTGATGATTTGGGGAACCATCTGCTGATATTTTCCACTTTGTTTTATTGACTCCAAAGCCGGAAAAAAAATAAAGCACATCATGTTTCTCTCTCTGCTGACTTCTTGGAAATGCTGATTTCATTTTCCAAGACTACTTGGCATCTGCCCTTACTGGAATAAGTACGATTGCTTTGTTTAATGACCATAATATCGCTGTTCTTTAAATGCCATATGGGATATAATCAAAAGGAAGACATGAGACACCAGAACCAACATTGCTTCAGGCCGCTATTGAAGCAACCTGGACTTCCTTACCTCCTCAGCAGAGGCTTACATTCTGCTTTAGAGCAATAATTCATGTAAAATGTTCCCTACCAATTACTGAGTGCATAGACTGCACAAAACATCGATATACTTTTCAGTATGCTACCATTTCTGTCATAAAAGTCATTTTTAACTCTTTGAAATAAATTCTTGAATCAAACTTTTTGATTATTTTTCAAATTATTTAGATGCACCTGTAAAATTAAATAAATATGCATGTGATGGTGTTGAAGAAGCACGCTTAGAATATTGTATAATAGGGGAATGTGCGTGTGTGCATATGTGTGCTTACACCATCCCTGGAGCGCCTCCAGCTGTACATCTATTTGGAAGGTGCTTTGAGTCAATTGACATGCAAGCCAGCTGGATCCTTTTCACTGGAAAGAGAAGGAGCAGATGACATACTGGTGTCATTCACTTCTCTCAACCTGAACAGCTTTTCACTTTCATCCTACAGAGAACAGTCTTTGCTAGGTTTGAACTAAGGGGAAAACATACCCTATTTTTATATTTAGTCTCCGTTTGTCCAGGTTAGTTTTTTTTTTTTTAAACATTTTTTTCTCCGAAGAGTTTTTGCGGCACTAGTGGCTCGTATTTTTTGTGACAGTAGGCTGACAGGAAGGGGGGAAGGACAGGGGGAAGACATGCGGCAAAGGTCTCCGGGACTGGGAGTCGAACCTGCGACGTCCGCGTCGAGGACTAAGGCCTCCAAACGTGGGGCTTGCTAAACCCCTGCGCCACCACAGCACGCCCCAGGTTAGGTTTTTTTCCTGCCTATGTAAAACAATAGCTGCACATACAAATATTCTGCTTGCGAGTGTAGATGTGTTAAATGTTTATTATGAGTCTGTTGTAACTTTGTTGGATGGTTCTGTCATTACAATAAAGCATTATGGGTTTAAGTGTAAGTGGGTGATTGATAAGATGATGTGACTCACTTGCGGGCTGAGTGGGCACATATACACAAAAAAATCCCTTTCAAACAGATCCACTCACAGATGCTCACTTTCACAGGCATACACACAATGACTGTCTGTACAGAAGCTAGAGATCACAGCTGGGAAAATGGGTTTCCTTTTATTGCTTTTGTTGTTATTACGCCTTCCCCCCTCGTCTAGCTTTCATTCCCTTTCTCCCTTCTGTTGTTTTCTGGGCGTTATTTACGACCTGGGCCTTTGAGAAGCTCACCCGGAAACAGTTGGTATGTCTGGCTGATGAGTTAATGATCATCAAATGACACATCCACACACATGGGAAGCCTGTTTTTGTCTGGTTAGGATCACATGCATTTTTTTTTTTTCTATGTTGCAATATCTGGACATTATGTTGCTGGACTCGGTAATGCTGAAACCTATGTTTTCAGTCTCACATGTTTCACTCTTCTGGGTTCCCTCCCATTTCGCTTGACTGTTTTGTTCCTCGTCAAGATGCATCCATCACATTACCTTCTCACGGAGTAGTGCCTTCAAATGGAAATATCAAGAGGCTCCAGGCTACGATTACTGACTTACAAACTACAGTGTTACATAACCAAATCTGGATGCTGAGGAATCGGGTCTCGACGACAGAACAGCTTTAGCGAAAGGAAAAATGAAGCACAGGTTTGACATTGAAGCAGAAAAGTAGCTCATATTTGGCCACATTACCACATCAAAAGTTGCATAGTAGCAGTATCAAACATAAATGACTGAAGAGGAAAGAAACCTAATCTGGAGTAATCCACGATACAACTCAATCACCAGAAAGCATTTACCATAATGATGTCTCATTTAGGATTTTTTTTGTCCCTGACACCAAATTTAGTAATTCAAAATTAGACGGCTAATAATTTACATAATTCACCATGTGCATGTAATTCACAGCAGCGTCTGTCAGTGTAGTAACCACACCTACACATTAAACCTATATTTCATATTTCAATCACAGTGTTTGTTGGACACTATATATGGGGCTCCAAACAGGAGCTGTGCAAACAGAATCCTCACAGTCTGGGAGAGGGAACACATGTCTTTGCTCTTGCATTGCGTGTATTGATTTCAGGTTGTTTTATTTGACTGATAAAATAACGCACATCACCAAAGATAGAGTTCTACAAAGTGTGCATGCCTAATACCATAGTTTGCAGTGTCATTTCAATAAATACATGCTTTAGGTGATAAAATGAACAATGTTTGTAGTCTGACCAGCCTGACTGGGTGTAGTGTGTTGACATTGTGGCAGTAAGGCAGATCTCTCCTCCCTACCGTCTCGAAAGGAGCAACAGCAGGCACCTGCCACTGAGATGGATGTGCTGGGTCATCACTTTTCTTGCCAAATGATGGCTTGCCTCACATGTCCTCTCCTCTCTGGTCTTTTCCCCATCTATTCTTTTCCCGTCACCTCTTGCTGTCAGCAACTTTCTTTCTTTTCCTTTCTTACGGCTTTAAGAAATCTGCTTCAGTGGCTGTTGTGTTCTTTAATCTTCTCTCGTCTTCATCCCACCACCACCACCACCTCTTCTAGCCTGTCACTTCTCTCCCATCCTCCTCCTCCTACCCCTTCGTCTGGTTTATCTGGGTTCACATGAAACTTTAATTGCATGTAAATCAAAGCACTGCAGATATAATTAGTCTTTTGTGCTGCTTTAATAAGAGGGTTCTGGACTATTGAACTACGATGGCGTAACTAGCTCTCCCACCCTCTCCGATGGCTGAAGTCACGAGGCAATGTTTTAACATGGGAAAGCAAACCAAAACCCTTCTGTCAAAACAAATGTTTATCAAATTTAATCACATTTTCCTCCTCTTTATCGCTTTTACTGAGATACAATTTTAATAACACTGTAACTACTCATCTTAAAGTCAAGAGTATTAAATAATCGAAGGAAGAATTACTAACATTTAAAAACAAGCAGATGGTGGCCCATGAGGTACAGATATTTGCTTTTGTTTGAAAGTTCTAACACTTTAAATAATGTAGTTGCTGTTGGAATCATGTGTTGCCATAGTTGTGTCTCTACTGTGTCCCCAAGATAGATTTTTATGCATTAATTTCTTCATGAGGTCTGGATTACATAAAGAAAAAGTGATTAGCTCTGATAATTGACTTGAACTCCAATAGCATGTGAACATGGTGGCAGTGTGTGGAGACAATGTTTATTTGACAGGTCAGGTTAAGGAGATGGCAGTGGCTTTGTCATATGGAGGTATTCTGTTTGTTTACTGTGCAGGTAAACAAAAATAAAAGTAGGTTATAGGTGAAAAAAAATAACTGAAGTCAAAATTTATTTATTTTTTATTTAGTTTGAATCCAAAACTTTTCTTTTAATTTTCTTTTACCGATTGAGAAACTTGCATGAACTCACTGTGATACTGAAAAGTGAAATTCCCTCCTCGTTTTCTGCTTTCTAGAAAACAACTGGAGGTCTTCAGCAAAAGCTGCTGAAACTTGGAAATATTCACAACTTTATTCACTTCACAAACACCTCAGTCCCATCTGGAGAAAAGTAACCCCAGAGCACGATGGTGGGTATGATGTTCTTTCTCGGAAATGGAGTGGGGGTTTTTTTGTACCAAGCACGTCCTTTGGAAATATAGCCCAAAACAGAATTTCTCACAAGATTTTAGGACATTTTAGCCACATCTGGAGGTTTCATATGAGATAAAAAAGTTCTGCTGCTCATTCCAGACATATTGGGGAGAGGATTACAGACACATATAGAGCACTAAACCTGTGTTTATTGAAAAACCTCTTCTTCTGTTTTGCTCTCAACTTCTTGGCAGTTTCTCTGACCTTGTTCCAGTCTTGTCTTTTCATTGTTTTGTTTGCTTTTCTGGTGAATTAAGTAGTGTTAATGTCACAACATAGGTACAACATTTTGATTTGTAACATTTTTAAATGAAAAAGACAAAAATAGCACTTGAATGGGGCTATGCACACTTTAGAGAGCCACAGCAGGTCACTTTTTATTTTTTTGCCTCAACGATTAGAACTAGTTATGTTTTCGCTTTATTTTTTTTAATCATACATACATTCATTTCTATTATATTTCAATTTTTTACAAGGTCAGTTAAGCCATTTACCTTAATCAATTTTCTTTGCCAAGCTTTTTTCCTACTTTTCCATTTTCTTTGCTATTTTCTGTCTCCGACCTTCTGTCCCTTGTGTCCATCTTTCTTCTTCCCAAGCTGTGTCCACCTGGCATAGCAGGTGCTGTTGGCAAACTCTAGGCAGTATGTCTCCTCCTCAACACTAACATTGTTTATTCTGCTGAACTGTAATGACAAGACAGATCATAATCTATCAGCTGGAACAGAAAGAACGTTCTCTCACCAAAGATGCTTTTGGGGTTCTGCGTGTTAGACTGCCACAGGGAGAAAGAGAGCGATGAGAAGCAGACAACTGAAGATGGATGACAGATAAAAGAATTAACAAGAGAGGAAGTAGAAGCTGGGTGGTAAAGAATATAGCTCAATGGAATGAAGAATTGATAAACAAGAAGCGAAATGACTGTCATAAACTGCAGAGGAGGCAGAATAAATTGGGAAACAGGTGAAGCTGAGGGGAGATGGATGATGACGGCAAGTCATGGATTTTAGAAACAAAAAGCTGTTAAGGCAGTATTTTAAGGGTCCAGGACACTAAAGGTAATGAACAAAATGATGGGAGTTGAGTCTACAGTATTTATTCTGCTCTTTAAATTGTAGTTTGTTGCAGTGGTGCTGGGGACAGGCTGCAAGAAGAAATTTGCAACACCATCCTCCACAATGGAAAGATTATTCAGCTCTTTAAAAACAATAAATGATTAATAAAAATAGGATTTTTGACATATACCACATGCTTTTGTTATTTTGTTCTAGGTTCATGTAAATTTTATGTTGAGTGGGCATACCAAACAACGGATGGCCTTCATGTTCCTCCAAACATGCATAAAACATATCCATGTATGATTTAGTCACAGGCATGGCTATGCTTCAAGGTTGGATATACGTTTTACATTTGGGACCACACATATAATTTTGAACATTTAATTAAAAACTGTGCGTGAAATTACTTCTCTCAGGTATATTTATTCTACCCAATTCAAATAAATAATTTAAAGTCCTAAATTAATGTGAAATAGATGTTCTCAATAAGTTTATGTAAACAGAACTGCATTTGAGGGAGAAATGCAAATTAGGATTCTATTGTTTATTTATTTATGAGAAATTGATCCCGGTGCTGGTTTTTAAAACCATCTCTAACATGTTTTCTTCCCAAATAAATAAAATCCCTCATCTGGAAAATTTCCATCTCAAGTTGAGCTTCTTACATGACAGTCAGAGTTTAAACACCTGTAATTCTATGAAAAATATTTCTTTTCTTCAACTGCACTATATAATGCTTATGCTTCTGACTTCACTCTTCAATCTGCTAATTTTAAACTCATGTATATAAGGTTTCTCTCAGTAGAAACTTTCAAAATGTATTTCATTGCTAAAGCAAACCAAACTCGCTGGCATGGTGCAACTTTTAAAAGGATAAGATGGGATTTTCATGCAACAGGCCAGTCAAAGTTACTTATTGTCGTCACACACAGGCCAGTAAACCACTGCATTCTAAAAAAAAAATGTTGCTCTCATGAAACTTATTTCTCAGTCAAATTAAGATTCATGCCTTTAAAATAATTTTTGAAAGGTCTCACTCTGCAATTCAACAACTCTGTAAGGTTTAGCAAGCTGCAAAGAAGGGAAGCCAAACTGTTTTGCCTTGTGCATGAAGCTGCAGCTAAGAGTAAACACAACCCAGCAGCCCAAGTGTCAGGGGGACCCTGAAGCCATATTTTATATTACTGTAGCATATTTTTAGAACAACATCTGCAGACTCGGCTGTGGCAGGAAGGTTTAGAGAAGATTCTGATAACCAGTTTTATCTCCAGATTAAGTTGCATATGAAAGACTCTCATGCTGTTTTTAAAATAACCAAATTCCCGAGACCTGAGCTTCCCCTGCTGGATGATGAGACATTAGATAAAAAGCACAGATTTGCAGCATAGAAATGGGAGGATTGGTTTTAAATATAGGTGGAAAAATAGCCAAGCAATATAAACTCTATATGGAAGTCAAGAAGTTCAAACTAATTACAGAGAAAGAAAAATATAATACAATGCAACAAAGCGACTAAAATTTATATAGAACTGCACTGAGAACCATATTTATAAATAGTATCAACGTCGAGATCTTAAGATATTCTAAATGTCTTTTTTAGATACAACTCAAATGTTTTACTTTAAGCCTTAGTCTTAGTCATCACAATGAAGTGACGAAGAGTAATTTTCTGCTGACTCCCTTTCTGGTAGAAATCACAAATCAAATGTTACTTATCATCATGATGAAAAACATCCTAGTGAAGCTGGACAAAAGGACAAATACTTGAATGATAACTGTAATTTAAGGGCAACATTGATTGATGTATAATTTTACAGCATGGTTGGAACTTGTTTAGTTTCAGAAGATACGTCAGAGGTGAAAAAAGAGGAAGATTGATCTGAATTCAGCTGTCAGAAGATTTCAGACACCCTCGCAAATGTGTCTGGATATGCTGTTAAATGGGGACTTGGATGACAGCTTGCGTTAAAGTGTGCAGAAATACACTGGTTTATACAAACAGACAAGTGAGCAGACTAGTTTGTTTTCTCTTGCAGATACTGTAGATATCAAATTTCCACATCTAATTTGGTCTCAGAACTTGAGCAGATATAATCAACGTTTTTGTCTCGTATTGTGGTCACAGATGGCGTTCAGATTGTATTTTCCTTCCCCGTGTGAAGTACCTCAGCAGGTGGGGTATCAGATTTTTCTCTCCTCTCTTCCCACTCCTCTGGGAAAAGGAGAGAAAGAAAATTTAGAGCAGTGAACGTACAATAAGACTGCTGGAGATCCTTTAATTAGGTCCAAAACCAAACTCTCTGTAAAGTGAGACTGTGCGATGGAGTTTATTCTTTATTTTCCAGCAAGTTGAAAGTGTTCTGCAGGTATACAGTGTTTTAGCGTTTTCCTTTACAGTCATATGTTTACCCAGCTGTTCCACGGCAATGCCGTGAAAAAGTCTCGAGTCACCCTTTATTCTTCTGTATGTTGGCTAGAAAGTGACAGACTTAATTGCAGTCTCATAAAGTGATCTTGGACCGTTGGTTTTTCTTTTGAGTGTTTGGTTGTTTTTCCCAATCTACTCATTTCTAAGCCATTGCTTAATCGTCTTCAGAAAATGCTCCAATTTAAAAATAATACTTCTAAAAAAAAGGTAATTGAGTTCAGATTCAGATTTGACATCCTGGTTTGATATTCAGCAACATTTTGAGCTGACTGTAAATGTATTTAGTTTATACAGTTGCTCTATTACATGTAATTTTCCTCAACACACGTGTTGATGTTGTATTGTGGAGCGTTTTGCTATCCTTGGTGTGGTAAACAGTCAGCATTTCTTTGTCTTGGATCAAACACCCCAAAAATGTATATTTCAGCGTTTGTTTTTCAGCAACCTTCCTCTGACCTTTAACAAAACGAAATGCTCAGGAACATAAATGAACAAATTTGACTTAGTGTCATAAATATATTCTTTCCCTTTTTTTCTATCCCCAATAATATTCCTGTGATTCTGTCTGAAAAAAGCTGTTGGTGGTTCTGCAAAGATGTTCCTGTATGTTGTGTTTGTTCAGCAGAGTTCGTTGACAGATTTATCATTTGGTGTGTGATAAATGGGTACGTGTCAGACGTGTAACACATAAAACCTGCCTGCAGTATGGCTCTGAGTGAGGGACGGAGGGAGGGTTTTGTGCTGTTTACCAGGTGACGGTTTGGAAATCAGGTACAACAAAACAACAGATGGATTGTCGGAGTGGCACATAGTCTCTGTGGCACTAATCAGGTGTTTTTCTTCCAAAAGTGTGATGAGTTTTCTTGTCTCCTGGATGAAGCACAAAACAGAACACCTTGCACTGATTATCTGCAGCTGGAGATACTGTGATGTTGCTCCTAAATGTTAAAGTGGCTTGTATTAACTTAAAACTATGTTCAGATTATCTTTGCAAATATCATTTTCTGTGGAAACATCATTCATATAGATTGGTGTGACCATTACAAACTTCACATTTGCAGTTTTGGTTTGGACTTTGATTGGGTCACTATGTGACATGAAAATATTTTGCTCTGAACTATTATAATCCAGCTTTTCTGTGCTGCTGGTGGAAACTTCAGCACATCAACTACCATGTTTCACTTTGTGGATGCTGTGTTCAGGTTGATATGCTCCACCAGGTGAAGTTTGGCAAAAAGGTACAATTTTGAGCAGATCATTTTCTCCTATATGTTGAGTCTCCTACAAGATGGACTTCAGGTCTTTTCTTTACTTTTTTTTTTAAAAAATCAGAAGAATGTAGCGTAAGTTAAATTTAGAAGACTTATTTAAATTATGTTGGGAAGACATAGTAGTAGCTCCATCCATTTATTGTTGTATTTCAACATGCAGACATAGACCTATACATAATCTCAGGCTCTGCCTTCAATTGACTCTGTCATCGTATTACATAACAGAAGCTCTTGGGAACATGAAGGAATCATATTTGTATAGATTTTTACAGTTAGTTAAATTATCCCACTTGGCTGCCTCTTCGACATCCCTGTACACATACATCCCATCCCAAGCATCTCAGCTGGTCAGAAGCTGTGATTTCAACAAAATCTAGTGACTTAATACAGGCCATTTTTTTGCATTGGGTCAGATTTCAGGGTTTGCTGGATGGAGTGGGGCTGGGATCAAGGTCAGCTTGCCACCTTTCAGAGGTTGAGGTGGGAGAAGGAACTGGATTTTCTCAGGCGTGTTTTGCACAAATAAACCTGCACACGGTGTGTAAGATACCTGCACAAGTGTTTTGTAGTGAAAAGCACGGAGGAAAACTGCAGCTGATCCTAGGTGGTGAGAGGAACCTGTCAATATGGTGACACTGATTTCAGCCCGATGGAGGAGTAGTCCTGCAACTCGGGATCTGATCAATTAATCAACTCATCCTTGACGGAGAGGACGTCGGCTGAGCGAGCAGGTCTGAGTTGGTTCATGTTTTAAACGGGGAGAAGAGGGTTGTCATAGCGACATCGCACCCTAGCTTCATCAGGCCGGTACCTTTAACCGGTACCGGACAGTGTGTGGGTGTGGGAAAGAGAGAGACTATGGGCCCATGTGTGATATTGTGTTGAGAACTGTAAATTTTCGGTAAATGTATGGAATTCTGTTAGTGACAAAAGTTGAATTCTGGTTATAGTAAAACAACAGTTAAAAGTAAGGGTTTTTCTTTAAAAAAAAAATTTAAAGTGAGTAAAACATAAAGGACTGAAAAGAAAAAGTGCCTTATTGGCTTTATTTTATTTTGGGAAACATTTAATGTTGGGAAATAATGACCTTGCTCTATATTTAAGTTTTTGATTATTTACCAATATGTTGCTGGAGAGGTCATTAGGAGATCTTTTTGCCATGGATCCGCTTGTATCATTTCTTTCAAGTCTTTCTCATCTGATTCTGATGATTTATAGAAAGTGAAAATCTCTCACAGTGCTGCTCATCCTCTAACAGCATAGACCAGGGGTGGGCAATCCTGGTCCTCGGGGGCTGGTGTCCTGCAACTCTTAGATGTCTCCCTGGTCCAACATACTTGAATCCAATAACTGAATCACCTCCTAAGTGCAGTCAAGTTCTCCAGAGTCCTGCTAATGACCTCATTATTTGACTCAGGTGTGTTGAAGTAGAGATGCATCTAAAAGTTGCAGGAGACCGGCCCTCGAGGCCTGGAGTTGCCCACCCCTGGCATAGACATTAATTCCAAAATTTGCAAACCATGTTTCCTAATTAGCTTAAATAATAGAACAGCCTAAATGAACATATGTCGGAACACCTGCTTTAAATTCATTCTCTAGTTTAACAAGATACCTTGTGATTAAAATAATGTGTGATTTATCTGCTCCTCTGAATGAAGATACATTCACGCATCTCTTCCATACTAGTTCTTGCTCTAACTCTGACATTGACTGATGAAACATTGATCACAGTGAACATGTGTGTGGGAGGGTTCTTACACCCAGAGTGACAACTGTGTCACATATCAAAGCAATTATTCCAAGAAGAGGGGCAAATTTGTGCACAAAGAGAATAGATACATGCAGCAATAAAAAAATCTTCTAGTCAGGGTTTTTCAGCTGAAGACTCATAAGTTTGTAGTTGGAGGCATTGCATACTTTTGTGAAGAATAATATTCTGTCTCAGTTTTACTGATTTACAACAAAACTGTGTCCTGCTTAATTTACTTCCAAATGAAATTATCAATTTTTTCTGGAAGCCAATATGTACTGCTTCCAACATGGCGCAACTGGGTTATGTTGTAATGCATCACCTAAAACAAGTAGAGCTTTATCTCTTCTTTCCAACTGACTTTATGCTGTCAAGTATTTCTTCTGCTACCACTGTTTTCATACAGAAGTGAGGTATTTAGGCTAGACAAATACCTAAATTTTTGCTCTTTTTTTATATGACTCGTTGATAAATCATCTTGTAATATGTTCCAACTAGTCCTTTGATAACAAAACTAGCAAAATGGATGGAAGCTATATCTTAATTCCTTAAGATATAGCTCTTATTTTCAACCTAAGAGCAAAAATTTGTATTTTTGTTCTCAGAAGTTGTTCCACTATTTTACAAACATCTGCTTTTGCAATAACAAGTCTTGATTGCCTTCTGAATTAAAGTCAGGTTTGATGCATCTCTTGTTTGAATTCTGCTCCTCTTGCTCAAACTTGCACTGGTCGCAGGTAAACCCTGTTCTCCCATTGTAGTTCTGTCTCTTCATGGATTCCTTATAGAGTCAACTCTATGAGGACAGAATGTATCACTAGAGATGACAGCAATGTTAAAGTAAGTCTGCTCACAGTATTGGCTTGTATAGTTAGCAGGCAGGAAGCACTTTATTTAAAGAGGGAGTGAATCAACAAATATGCAGTTCCTTTGAAGGTGTGAGTAAGCAAGTTTTATTTCAGGAAGCTGAATCTTAAGCAGAAGCTGAAAAATATTTGCAATTGCAAATAAGAAATCCTGCTGTTTAATTAAAAATGGATGCTGTTACTTTTTAGAAGAAAAAAATCCTTCATTAAAATAAGGTAATTTTCACGCGTCATAAACTTGGTGCTTAATAAACTTAATAAATAGTATTTTGGCTGGTCTCTGTTTAGATCTCTTGGTCTGAGCTGTTTCGGGATATCTGACTTGAGTGCAAATCAGGTCACAAAGCAAACAAACTAGCAGTTGCTACCTCCATAACATGTAATATCATAGAATAGATTTATAGGTAAAGGCCAGATTCATTAAATCAACAAAGAGATGTGAACAGCCTCGGCCATGAGGCATGACTCTGGAAGCCCCACACTTTCTCTCTTCTCATTGTAGCAATAGATACTCCAATCATTTGTAATACCCTGATGTGCTTGTCATCTTGCATCCCCGCGGTTTTTGTCACTGTTTTCAATTTGTTTCTACAGTATAGCACACAAGACAAAACACTGTGGTTATATTGTTTTGTGTTTTGATGCTGCTTTGATGATGTGCATTCAATAAAGATGGGTTTATTGCAACAAAAGGAGGGAAGCTTGCAGAGTTACATCAAAATTCAAGTTTTTACTCGTAAAGTATAAGTATCTAATGGATATAAATGAATGATGTGATTTTTCATAACGTGACTAATCTGAGTCCATTTGTAGAGGACGCTCATTTGCCTGAGCAAAGTATTCAAGGTTGTTCAAAAGGACCAGGGGTATTTGTGTTTCCCAGATATTTGTCTTGTGTATTTCATTTCTGTCTGCCTTACTTTGCCTTCCCCTCCTTGTTGTAAGGATCAGAGTGGCCAGGTTTGTGCACAGTCATTAAGCCGCTGCTTTATCAGCGTGAGTAAAGCTTCCCTTCAAGGCAAGCAATTAACCTGTCGGAAAATGTCTCTTCTCCTCAGCTTTTGCCCCTCTTTTCACCAGCTCATCCCTTCCTGAATTAGGAATGGATGAGCATTTTTAATTGTCTCCTGGAGAGTGGTATGATTTCACTTTTCCCAACACTGAACATTGCTGCCCTATCCTGCTCAATGTACTGGTGAAACATTCCAGAGGATAATTATTTGCATCCATCTCAGGCATAGTTTAGCCGAGTCAATTGGCTGATCATCGATTTAGGATGTGCCTTTCTCCCGTATTTTATCTCTGAGCACAGACAAGAATATGGGATGTGTAATTTCTCTTTTTAAGCTCATTCACTGAGACGCATTTAATTCCTTTCTGTAAGGACGTGTTTAGCTGTATTTCAGCAGTAAATGAAGCAAGACCGGAACTGCAATATTCTGATTAGCTTTAGGATTTAATTTCGACACATCATGTAACCTCATTTTTCAGCCATGCCACAAACATTAGTTACACCTTTTTTTTCTGTGTGTTGCATAAACAGATTAATGTGGGCTGCTCACTTGGGGTAAACTGGTAAATTGGGTAAATTGCTTTTGATCTGGGGATAGTTTGACAGGCTTATAATGAGCTGGGTGAGTCCACTCGCTCCCTGTCTGCTCTCTTCTTGCTGGATGGACTAACTGTTTGACAGTGCGCTGTCAGCTGTTGTCAGATAAAACAACCTTCTCTCTATAGATCTTACTGCCTTTTCTCTGTTGCTGGATCTATGCCACAGAATGGGGTGGGTGGTATGCAATTTTATGCTTCCAAGTAAAAACGGAGCTCTTGAAGAAAAGCAAATAGTCAGGCATTAAAGCCAAAGTATATTTTAAACACGTTTTCACCCGTGCTTTGTCGACTTGTGTCTAAAAAAGCCACTAAAATGTAGACATCAATACCATTGCTTTCAATATGAAACATAAATTACAACGCTCTCCTGAGTATTAGCAACACTTGAATAGAAAGGGTTTTACGTTTAAGAATTTATGTTTATGCATAATTGAAACACTAAAACTCTAACAGTGTACTAAAGACTATATCTGAGACAGTTATTCTCTTCTCTGCTAATCCACAGGACAAAAATATCTTTGTCAAAGCTATAGACCATTTACTATGGCAGGGTTAGTCAAATACACTTTTTAATTTAAAAAAATTCAAACAGATTAATGACCTAGAAGTCATCAGAAATCTTTTTGACTCTCAGATGTCGAGCCAAGGGTTATTTTGATGGCCTAATTTGAAATTGACCTATTTCTGATATATGTGGGAATAGTATAATAGGAAAATGGGAGAAAAAAAATTAAATTTCCACTATTACGATCCCCCAGAGCATCTGCCAGTGTTCACATCAGAACCCTCTCAGGAAAAGCATAAAGTGCCTTATTGGGGTCTAAGACTTGCTGTCGTTTTTACCTCACAGGTTCGACTGCATTCCGACAGACATGGAGCTCCATAACAACTGTTTCTTTGGTTTGCAGGCGCCGCAAACTTACAGCCTTCAAAGGTCATTTTACGAGAGGCCAACTGCAACATTCTACTTCTATCAGTGTTGACATATTTGTAGGTTCTCCGCTTTAAATTCAAAACTGTGTAGTTAGTGCTCAAAAAGGTGGTAACATTTTGAAAATGATATTACCAGGCTCATTTCAAAAATAGGCAAACTTTGCATGGACTATGCAAAAATAAATGTTAGCTGATATGTACAAAAAGATTTCTAAGAGTTTGGTTCTGAGGCCCATCCCTTTACCCTTTGGAGAGAGTTTCATCATGTATGTTTGGGTTGTAAGGAGGCCTAAAGGTAGCCAATTAGGTTTCTTTCTCTGACTTCGGAAAGTTGCATCTTAAGTTAACTAAAGCAGCCAGCCTGCTAAGCTTTGCTTTGCATGTTTAATATATTATAAACATTTGACCATTCGTGGAAAAAAAAAATAGAAAAAAGTTGCTTCACATTCAGAATTTTGAGATTGTGGTTTACCTTCATGACGCCTTCTTTCATTTCATATCCATTGCAATGTTTCAGGCAAATAGAACAATGTAATATCCACCTTGGAAGATGAAAAATACATAATCTCCTTAAAGAAAAAATTTTGAAAACGGAGGGTTCATTTTGACTAAATCATAAAATTTAGCTGATCAGTTGAAGTGGAAAGAAGAGCAAACAGCCTTTGAGGATGAAAGACCAGAATATAAAGATTTGTTCATAATTTGTTATAATATATTTACACATATGCATGTAAATTTCATGCATAGCTTTAGAAACAATGAAATTCTATTAATATTGCACACAAATAGTACTTTGATGGTAACATTGGACACATTGATCCAGTATTGTCTTATTACCAAACCTGTCAATAGACAAAATATTATAGGCGGACCACTAAGTCAAATCAAAAACATGGAAAAAAAAAACAAAAAAGCTTATGGCTATTGGTATAATATTTTGTCATTCACCTTCAAGTTGAGAGATCGCCTTTTCTCAATTGGTTTCATAGCATGTTCACATGATATCTAACTTTGAGTTTCTAAAATACTGACTTTTGCTGAACAGAATTAAAAAATTTTCCTTTCTTTTCTTTTCTTACTTTCCTGACTACAGGATTGGAGATTCATTTATAAAGTCGTCAAACGCAGGCTGAATATGAGCTATTCAGTGTCTCCTCCCTGCTGATCGTACCATCTGTCCCCTTTCATTGTGAATCCGCCTCCTATCAGCTACACCTGAAGCCATGCTAACATACACATGTTATACTGAATATACACATTTAAAAAGGCCAGATGCCTTGCAGCATGGGAAGCGTGCTGTAAATGTCAGCTGGCAGATGGGTTGAAAAAAAAAACAAAAAAAACAAAAAAAAACATTCACACTACATCCTTCCAGTACTTTCACTGGAACACATTGCTGCTTCTCCTTCAGGCTTTTTATACACACAGTATTTCGGTCTAAAACTCCCATTCAGAGAACAAAACAAATAGGCAGGCATTCCTACATATCCCAGAGCTGGAAAGCACAGTGCAGCTGTTTGCTGTATAGCAAAAGGAGAGCTGGGAAATGTAGCAGTGTTTGTATTACACATCATAACCAAAGACTGCAGCCGCTCTCACTTCACTGCCTTGTCAAGCGTACAGACTCCGTCAAGTGGCAGGTGTTGGGGGAAAAACAGGCGTAAAAACCCCCAGCTCAATCAGTTTAATAAACCCAGGAGGTCCAACAAACACTGGTGTTTTTCTGCAGCAAGTGTTGCCTTCAGCCATGTGACTGAGCAGGTAGATCTAAACAGACTGTGAAGTGCACAATTCAGAGACTGAGGTCCAGACAAAAGTCAGGGAGCAAAATCATCTTTATTGCGCTTACGGCCGGAGAACAGAAAGTTCATGGACTGAGGAAATAACCGTTCTAACGAACTCAGAGTTGCATAGTTATTATATTCACCTCTCTCTCAGCTAACAAAGGCGGAGACTTAATCTTCAAGGACCAA
>CAEFZX010018475.1:0-48919 GCA_903066825.1 Alfaro cultratus | reverse complement strand
GTTTTATTATGAGTCCACAAAAATTATTCATTGTGAGATCTGTTAAGCCACCAGTTTATTTGACAAGCTGTCATTACAGTAAGAATTTGTTGAGTTAATGACTCGTGGTTCGTTCTGATATGAGCCGGCCATCCTGTCCTGTGAAATTAATCATGCTGAAGCAGCCGCTCTTCGTGGTTCAGGCGACCGGCTGCCAGAGCCTTCAGTCAAAGATGGAGGGAATGGAAGAGTTTTTCTTTCCATCTTATCAGCTCAGTGCTGTAGTCCCTCCTCTGCTTCTCCCTCCTTTTGCCTTTCCTGTGTCTGTTCACCAAAGGCCATTCAAGTCTGCTCTCCCCAAACCATCATGAGTTAATAATGGAAAGATCTTAAATGCAAGTTTGTCCATGTTAAATGTACTCTGGCTTACTCTGATGTTGTCTTTGCTGTATTCTGTGTCTCTGAACATGTTAAAGCAGAGTAAAGCTCTGCTAATGTCCACATTTCCTCTTGTTTGGATCTTTGGACACCAATCCTCCTTCCCTTCCTTCTCCCCCATTCCCAGGGGTAAACTGTAATTTCCCCATTGAGCTGAAACGTTGTGCCGTGCTTCTTCAGTGTCTGCAGGACAAAGTGGCAACTGCAACTGTGTGGATGAGGTGAATTTGCTCCCCATGCAAGTTCTGTGTTTTCGTCTTTAAGCTTCAAAATCTTTGAGATCTACTCAACACACAAGGAAATGCATTGTGTTGGTTTGGATCAGATAACAATAAGATCTGATATGATTGAGTTGAGTACTCTTCACTTCTTTCCTGTCATGGTTTAAAGTCTTACAGTAGCCCTTGAGAGACAAAAATAGTGGCTCTAAAGATTTTTAGACAAACATTTTATCACACAAACAAAGCTTTAGGCTAAATATGAGCAGAAAAACATGATGAATGATGTCTCTATAAATCAACTTAAACTGGGTATGTTACATTGATTTATTTATTTTACTTCTGTGAGTTTTGGTTGAGTTTTCCATCTGGATGCGAGAAAGGGGTTGATTTCTCATGTCATCTGTGAACAGCTTAAAGGTCTTTCCATCATCCTTCAAACGCAACATTATCCCCACAGTGTTCATCTTTCAAAATTTTTATTTAATGTGCTGATGGTTGCTGACTTTGGAAGGATTCTAGGAGAACTGCACAAGCTGTGTAATAGTTGGAGCTGTTATATTTCAATTGTTATACAGTGTATGTTTGCTTTTCTAGACCATTGTAGTAAATTTTAAGAGGCAGAAGTCAAGGAATTCAGTTAGTAGCAGTTTATGTTCACAAATGTTGCTGAACAACAGGCACTACACATTTAACTGCAACACAAAAACAAAAACATCTGATTTGTTAGTTTAAAAACCTTGAAAACTGACTAGTTCATTGGACTGCATCATCACGTTTATCACATTACTCAGAAGTACTTGGTTTAATGTCCCATTGTCTGAATGTTACAGCTCACATTGAACTGAAACAGTGTTGTTGAAACTGAAGTAAAGGATGCCTAGACCATGACCTTGCACCTTGTTTAAACATGTCTTATTTTGCAATGATATTTGAGTCAGTGCAGCTAAACGTAGTGGAATAATCTCCGTCATCATCACTTCGCCATGACTCCATAGCGGAGATGTCACCTTATAAAAGTCATTATTAATCATTAAATAATCCATACCATTAAAGAGATCTAGAGGTCATTAAAATTAGTCCTAAATCTGCTGTGGTATTATGTTCAATAAAGTTGATAAATGTCAGTAGAAAACTGCTTGATGAACACTTTACAAGGCTGTAGCTTTTGGTTTTTTTAAGGATAACTTATAAGTAATGACTTTAAAAAAACAAATGTCAGCTTGATGCTCAAATACAAATGGCATGGTTTTATTTGGCTCATCTACACACACCTTCAATACTTGATAGGTGTTTGTACTTGCCTGCTTTCCTAACCTGCATTCCTTTCAGCTATCTGAACACTCTTCCTTTTCCTTCCCATTATTTCTATTCTTCACTCTCAGTATTCAGTTCATGTACAGAAATGGGTCATCGAGTTTATAAGACGCAGTCAGGTCTGAGACGGTGAGGAAGACGGGGGACTGATGAACGTGAATCGATATCAAACAGCTCTTGAACTCCATTGTGAACTAAAGATAGATACAACTCAGAAAATCTTCCAAGCGAACCATGATTTGTTTTGTTGTTTAATCTAGTCCTTTTTAGTAAAAGTACAGAAAATAAGCATGTTTGTTTATTTTGCAATATGAATAATTGTTTCTCAGAATAATTGATGTCTAGAAAAAATAGTTTATTTATTGAAGATTGCAGAGAAAATAGAAATATAACATTAAGTATCTAAGAATGTTGAATGTTACTTGAGATTTATATTTGAAAGTGTCATAAGATGAAAGATATGAAGCAATCAAAGCAACAGGAGCTGGAAGGAGCTTTTGTTTTGCATCCACTCTCTTTGTTACAACGCACACACAGATACACACATATCTTCCTCCTTGCTTCCTTCCCCCCTGCTCTCCTGCTGCTCAGGTGCCTGTTCTTGTTGCAGTCGCTGGCAGTCGAAGCGGTGCTATGCAGTCTGGTTCTCCCACGTTCCTCTGCACCCTTGTTATATATGGAAAAGCTCAGAGACAGAGAGGGTTTTTTTTAGATTTATTTCTGTCATTCTTTTTATTGAGACCTTATCTCAAAATAGTTGTTATATAATATTTTTTACGCTATCCAGTATGCCCTATTAAATCACCATTCGTCCCATTTCCTGAGAATTGAGAATTTTTTGACCCTCTCAGCATTTTTAGGCACATCTTCTAACACCAAATTGAATGGTTATGGAATTAAGCATAGCAGGTGATGTATGTGTAATAAGGAATGGAAGTAAACATAGTATATCAAGGTGTACATAATTATTAGGTAGCTTTTTTTAATCAAACTGTGCCAAAAAAAGAGATTTAACTGACTCTGAAAAGTCAAAAAATTATCAAAAGTCTCTTGAAAAGATGCAGCAATCTTGAAATTGCTAAGATATTGTGGTGTGATCACAGAACCATTAAACATTTAGTTACAATTAGTCAACAGGGACACAAGAAACATATTGAGGAAAAAAGATGCAAATGAATTGCCAAGGATTTGAGAAGAATCAAGAGTACTACTACCTGGAACCAATTATCCTCCAGTTCTGTCATATTCTATAAATACAGCATAGATTTAACACTGAGAAGTACAAAATGCCCAGAGCGCTGAGACATAACCAAGGTAAGGAAGGCTGAAACTTGACCCACTCCAGTCATTTCAGTTTCAGTTTCCTGCAACTTTTACTTGAGTTTTTGCTTCAACACACCTGAGTTAAATAATGAGGTTATTGGCAGGACTCTGGAGAACATGGCTTCCTACTGAGGACATCAGCCTGCAGCTTGACCAGAGTTAACACCCCTGAACAAGACAGAAGACAGATTTTTTTAAAGGTTTTATGGATGAAATGGGAGCAACTTTTGTTGGACCAGATGAATGGTCCAACAAACCTTCAGTTTGAGTTAGAAAGATTGGGTTGTGGTACTGGTTTGGTATTGTTGAAGGTGAGCTGGTTAGACCTTTTCGGGTTGAAGATGGGTTCAAAGAAAGAGACACTTTCTTCAAGCAGCGGTCTCTGTATATTTCAAACAATAATTTTTCTGCAGGACAATGCTCTGTCAGATTCATCCTAGTACTCCTCTGTGTGGCCAACCAGGCACTATGTCGTGACCCCTTCTTTTGTGCTCAACAGATCAAAAAACTGGCAGACTTCATGAAAGGAAGGTTTATCTCAGCTGCTTTTCCATTGACCATATAATTGTGCAATTTTACATTTTGAAAATAAATTTACTTACTGGAAATGTGCTGAAAACGCGTTTTCTGATTAAAAAGTTTACGTGCTAGGATGAGATTGAAATTGGTTTATTTCACAAAACTTCAATTTAAAATTTGTGCACGGAGTGTAGTTTACAGCATGTTGGTGCTTATAGATATCAGGGAATTGCATTACCATATTTGGAAAAGGTGTGAGGCTCTGCTGCAGAGGCAGCTCTGTTGCTTAGATGCAAAGTCGCAGAGAAAATCAAGTGCATTCGGGTTGATCCAGTATCCCGAAGGGAACCCGAGTAAATGATCAATTCTATGGACTCCGAGGTATTTTAGGACATAATTTGAAGGATCATTGCCTCTTTCCAGTTTGAGAACAGATTGTTTAATTAGGCCTAAATGGTGTCTTCAGTCATGCGCCCTTTGTGCTGCATTACTTCTACAATGTCTTCCTTTGACTTGATGTGCTTGTTTTCCAGCCTGATTGTCTTCTCCATGGACAGAGAAATTGATACATTATTAATACAGCATGAATTCAAGCATCTAAAACCACTAAAAAGCTAATCATGTAATCATTTGCCATGTAAACATAAACATTTTGTCTTTGAATTGAACAGCCATTGCAAACGATGAAAGCCTGCAGCCAAAAGATGCTATAGTTAAACATACATAGGAAACCAATCAGTGGTTGCAATTTTGGAAAATGTGATTCAGTAATGACTAAAGATTGTTAAATTGAGACAGTTAAATGTTTTGGGTTTATTCAGTTACATTTTTTTGGTTCATTTTCCTTCTGCCTTTGCTGAGAGAAGTTAGGAATGTGAAATGAAGCACACAGAACCATGGACATTTGGACAGACCTTAATGGAGGTGACAGTGGTGCAGCCTGCAGGCTAGGTTGATTCCTTACCTCGGGGCTGTGCTGCATATCTGTCTCTTTCTACCCATTATCTGTCTGGTTACTGTGAAGGCCACTGGTGCTGCCGAATCTTAACAAAAAACAAACAACAAAAAACAGATTGAGTTCTTGGATCAAATTTCCTGCATGACCCAAGTCTGTCTTTCACCTAACATCTTTCAGCATTTCCATTCACAGATTTTTCTCCTCTTGCTCACGGGGCCCTACTGTGCATCCAGAAAGCTTTTCTCTGCAGTAATTAAGAGTTTAAGTAATGACTCAGAGGATATGTTGCAGAACTTGGCTGCACTGCCGCCTTGAACAGCAGATTATTGATTTTAAAGATGAGGTTTGGGTTTTTTTGTTTGTTTTTTGTTTACATTTAAAGTTACTTTTCTACAAAAAAAACAAAGTGGTTCAATTTGTGTGATTTCATCAACTAGCTTGTTCATCTCTGCTGATTTGAAAATCTTTATTTAGCAAAAGTCCTGCAGTGGAAATCTTTTTTTTTTATCTATTTGTGTTTTTATAATCAGTATTCCTTTTTTAGGGTGGGAGTTTGGGGGAGGGCTTATGGCAGATTTTCACGGCTGTGACTCCTATAAAGTATTATATGGACTGCATAGTACCCCTGTTATTGCAAATCTAGTGTTGCTCTCCTGTGTTTTTCTATTTAGATTATCTCTGACTAGCTTTAGGCAGCAGCGTTTAGTCAGCAGGCTTGTAGGCGAAAGCCACCGACTGCACCGGTGTGAGGACCAATATAGCCTTCATTTCTCTTTTTTTCTGCCTCATACTTTTGTATGTGTGGTCACCTTTTATACACACAAGCAGGTGCGTCTGGCATAATGAAGACATTTACATAGATTGCCAACTATGTAGCAGCTCCCCACAGGGTTGTATGGAGATCATGGTTTAGTGTGCAACAGCTGTATGGACAATGAGTAACTTTTACTTCTCTGATTTACTGTTTTGTTCTTATTGTTGGTGCTTGTTGAGATTTTTGCAGGTTTTTGGTCAAAATATGTTGTATAGCTTGATATTCTTGTGGGTGTACATAAAAGGAGATGAAAAAAGTTTTGTTAGACAAAAACAGTGTCTGCAGGAGTCTTGACCAAGATTTTTTTCTAAGTTGCAACTAAAGAACCCAGCTATAAAAGAATTTTCCATCCTTGTTGGGGAGATGTATGCCTTCTTGCTTGTCTTCAGGCAAATCCTGTTTAGTGTAAACTATTTACGCTCTGATGCAATAGTATAAGTAGTGTGATCTGCAGCTAAGACAAATTACGAAAGATTTGTAGGAAAATTGAAAACTATCATATGTGTTGCAGCTTGGCGAAAATGCACATGAGCACAAAACTAGAAACTTCTTATTTTAGTACCAAATAGCCCAACCTTGCAATGATGGTCAGTAGTCAATAGTCCAGGCTGTGGGGCACTTTTTTTTTGTTGTTGTTTTGTTTTTTGCAGTAGTGTCCTTTACTTAACAGACTATCAAATGACTATTAAGTTTAAAAAACAGGAGTCTTTGACATCTCAACAAGAATAATTTACCCCATCTTGCTTCAGTCGTGTTTGATTTACACCATTAATCCCGTTGCACATGCACTATACAAGACAAGAGTGTATCAATACTGCACACAGGCTGTCTACTCAACAGGACTTCATATTTTCACAAAATATGCTTAAATGTTTTATTTTTGCATATTTTAGATAATAATTTTGTTAGATAATTGTGAAGCACTTTGAGGAATAAATATAAGAATATTTCAGTTTTTAATCTGATTTCATGAAGACTTGAGATCTTCTATGAATCGTCTGGAACCTTCAAACTATAATTCTCTTATTGTCTCCTTTTATGGTTATTTCAGGAAAAATCTACATAAAGTCTGTTATATTCAAAGTCCAAGGCTTGACCACCACAGGTGTTGTATAAGCTAGTTACTAGTTGCATTTTCATTACAAATGTGATCAAAACTTTGTCAATATTTCGCTGTAAAAAAACAAAACATAATTTCACAAGTGCGGTGTTTCCAATACATAAGAAATGCAATTAAAATCTCACAAAATAAGTCATTAAAAACCATCATCCTCCTCCCACTTCTTGTTGTCTTCATCTTTTTTGCCAGCAGTAACATCCGGTGGTTGTTCACACGACTCGGGTGATGCAAAAAATGTGTTTTCATTGCAGTTTTGCGAAATACATAAATTTTGATGCAGCTGGAAAACCACTTCATCTTAGCACAAAAACTTTTCATCGAAACACGTTGAGTTTTTTTCTAAGCAAATTATTTTCAGAATTCCAATTTGTTCAACTATATTGTCAGTTGAAATGCAGTTAGTGTTAAACTACAGTATAATTTGTCTTGTTTCTTGCCCACTTTACCTTGCCCTCCTGGATATATTAACTCAAAGTGGACTGGATTACATTCTTGCAGAAGTTGAACCAAAGGTTTCTCGGCTATATTCTTTCTTTGCTCAGAAATCAGTGTGCACATTCTCGACTTCCCCACCCCCACATCTTCACAGTGGGAGCCTGCCCATGTCTTTGAGAATCCCCATACCTGTGTAATTATGTTATGCTCACACATCACACTTTAAACACCCACTAAGCCTCAGCTGTCCGCGCAGTACGTAACAACCACCTACACGTTCTTTTTAGAGCCACAGTCAGTTCCTTCCTCCATGTCTGTTAATAACCCTCCTCTGTCCTGTCTGTCAGACACTGTGTTGGAAAGTCTCACCAGGCTGCCTGCATGTGTTTGGAAAAAAGGATGTGAGACACAACTGTGCTGGGAGTGGGGGGGTGTTGGTGTGCAGTTGAGCCTTGTTTCCCAGAGGCCACGGAACAGCTGCTAATGCACACGAATGCACATACACACCTACGCATACAAATCCACTCTGTCTGGAACTGAGAGTGCTGGGATTCACAAAGGAACCAGGCTGTTTCATGTGTGTGTGACTGTCTTGTTTCAGCTGGTCTGAAATAGCCGGTCTCACGATGAATCACTGCTCCGCGGCTGAAGGGGAGGAGCGGACCTGGTGTGTGAGCAAGGCACTCCAACTTTTAGTGCATCCACTTTGTGAACTTTTAGTCTGTGTGCTCCTGATGACTACACACTCTCAACTTGTTGCTTTTATCAGGACACAGCAGAAGTGTTGGACATGTTTCTGTCCTTGCCAGCTCACTTGCTGTAGTCCTGGTCTTCATGACTCGCTTTGTTTATCACTGTGTTTACCTTGGTGATGGGTATTGATTCAGACCAGATGTAACCTGATGGGAATAACCTTGAATATTGTAAATGTGTGTGGTAGTTTGTTCAGCTCCAAGTGTTTGTATGCCAACTGGGTTTAACTGAATGTGGAAAAGCTCCAGGGACGCACAATGGTGGAGCAAAAGAGCTGGATTTAATGTGACTGCTTATGTTAGGGCTGGGACTTTAACATGTTCATTTTAATTTATTAATTAGTTTTTAATGCGTTGAAAATTTTAACACAATTAATTACATTTTCCTTTTTTACATACAACAATTCTGAACCAGAACCTTTACATTGTGTTTCTGGTACACCCGTAAGTCTGACGCACAAGTTACCTCAGAGAACAACAAGGTCGAACGACAAAACTGCTTCTCTTGTCCCACTGGGGTAAATCTTTACTTCAAAAAATGATCCGATGGAACATTGGCAAAAATTGTGGTTTTGTTCAAGTTGTGTTAACTTATCAGTGAAACTATTCTGGCCTATAATAGCATCTCAATGCTAAACATGTAGCAGCAGCAGAGACACACCCAACATTAATGTCAGCGTTCACAGTCCACAATTCTTTGGAAAAACAAAACAAACAAAAAAAAAATTATTTGAAAATATTTTTTCAAAGAAGCCAAGTGAATGATCATGAAAAACTTTAAACCTGTAACAAGTTTGATGATTGAATAACCTAAATAACATTTTCCAAACAATAAATCTTTGTTGTTGAGTTCATATGTCTGTTTATTCAATAATTTAGCAACAAAAATGTGTTTTGAAATGAAACTGGCGCTTATTTTGTCGACATATCGTTTTTGATTAAAATGTGATTACTTGTAGACCATGCAATTAACTGTATTTTAAAACGAAGTCACAACACTAGTTTATGTACATATAAGCGTTCTTCATGACCCAACGAGGTTTGTTTATGTTTTTAAAGAAACACATCTTAGGTTGTATTTTCATATTTCAGGTTATTCAACTTAAAGCATCCTATTGAATTTTACTGAATATGTTTGAAAAAGCCATTTTTATAATTAACCCTGTCAGATCTATTCGGTCCATTATTAAAATAAACACATTGTGACACCTTTGGATGTTAAATGCTGCTTCCTTGCTCATCACTGGCTTTCGTCCTAGGTCTGCACATGGGGGCAGGCAAGAGTAAGCCCAAGGAGCCGGGCCAGCGCTCCATGAGCCTGGATGGTACCATAGGCACAGGCTCAGACAGCGGACACTTCCACCACCTGGGCCCCGCTCAGCAAACACAGACCCCCAACCGAAGCCCTGCTGTCGGCACAGGCAGGCCGAGGTACCAAGGGCAGCACCAACACGCCCCGACAAACACCCCAGAACTGAGTCTCTTCGGAGGGGTGGACCACACAGGAACAGTAACATCACCTCAGAGAGGACCTCTGTCAGGTAGGAAAACATGTCATGCTACTGGACAGATTTTGATTTAACTCGTTTCACAGCAATTGAAGTGGAGCGCCTTGTCATTAGCTCTGCCATGAATTCCTCTGTATTCTGGACTTTAATGTGAAGCTATTTAAGTACTGAAGCTTGGCTGAAATTAGGGGGGAAAGCTGCTTGTAAATTCAAAATGGTTGTAAATCAGAAGGATCAAAGTCGCCCAGTGAATATAAAAACTGCATCCTAATTAAATTCATGTATAGACTAATAAGACCCCAGAGTAGACAGAGCTGATGCTGTAGAGACTTGGAGACTTTTGACTTGTGAACACATTGGGATTCATCAAAATAGGATAGAGCAGAGGTCTCCAATCTTTACCAACAAAAAAAGCTATTTTGTCCCTGAGTCCAACAAATGTTGCATCAATTTTTGATAAAAAGAAATAAAATAAAAAATACTTTTTTTTGATAAATATCTTATATATAATTTGTGGTCATTTTTAAAGAACCACCATTTTAACTGTTCTTTTAGTTTTTAATATAAAGATTAACATAAAATTCTTGCAAAGCATGATGGAGACATTCACTTCTATTGGATGCTGATGTTTGTTGGAAACAATGTAAACAAAAGTACTTCGTTTCCAACGTAATGGCAAGAAATAAATATCATTGGTACTTATGGTGTAATTTTGTTGTGGAAATTTAATGAAAAAATTAAAAACAGCTGAAATATGCATTTGTTGTATCTATATTTAAGTAAAGATATACATACAAAAAGGTTTTAACCAAATTACTTAGAGCCATTATGGAAGGTCCAAAGAACCACAGGCTGCACAGGGATGTCTGGGTTTGCCTTTTGAATAAGCAGAAGATGAATACATGGATGCTGATGAAGCTTTGCTATAAGAAACTTGTGTATCTAGTGTTTTTGTTAGTTATTTAACTCTGTTTTTATTTTGGATTTAAGCACAATATTGTTTAATAGTAGCAGACAAGTTGCTAAACTAAAGTCATTTTTTGTTTTCCTGAAATGTAAAAATCCTTGTTGAGGACAGAGAGAGACTGTGGTGCATCTCCAGCAGTGATTATGTGAGAGGCAGGCTCACTCTGGACAGGTTGCTAATTTACAACACAAAGAAACGAGACAAGTAGCCATGCGCTCGCACACACAAACATACACTTTTAAATGAACCTAACATGCATGTTTTTGGACTTCATGAAGAGAACCTACAGATACATCCAGATGACATGCAGAAACTCCCATCTGGTATTTGAGCCCAGGACTAAGCCTGTCGCAATAAATCAATTAATTGCTTAATAAATTCAAATGAGCTCGAGAATTTGCATTTGCATGATTGTTTTCTCTCGTGTCCATTTCATTCTTTCAAAGACTGGATGACAATCTGGTGTATTGGTCTCAACTAGCCCCTTTTTTGAAGAACAATTTGTTTACAGAAACGTCAGCATCCATTTAATTTGTTGTTTCAGTTGTTAGATGTTCTTTTGAAATGAAAGTTTATTGATTTTTGAAAGTGGCATAATAATGCAATAATTCAATTTATCGGCCAGCTAAATTTGTTACTGTGACAGGCCTAGCCAGGACCGACTTTTCCTTTGTCCAGATATGTAAAATCTAAAAAGTGATTAGAGTGAGTTCATTTCTTCTCACAGCATATATTTGATAACCAGAGCTCAAAGAAGTAGAAGTAAAAAAGGAGAAATAAAAGCACAGAATGGTGACTAAAACTGTAAAAAGAACCTAGCTTTTACTGTTCTGTTTTTCCAGAAAAAATAATCTATATATATCTGCTTATTGGTGATTAGTCATTTTAGAGGTTTCAAAAAAATTTGACAAGGTCACTTAAAAAAAAACAACATTTTGACCAATTAACTGTTTACAATCATAACTGTTCAGAAAACTACATAATCAAAAAAAATGGTTTAAATCTTTATTTTTTCTTCAAGCAGACATGAAAGCTTGTTTTTAACATTTTAGCTTGATTTGCTGCAGTGTCCAGTTTTCATCCAAGGAATATTTAAGCTGTCTGGACCAACCAGATGGTTGGGTTAATGTTGCTTCATGCAGAGAAAATCACCTGCTGGTGTATCAGCATCAGCCTTCCTAACTACTACATTCTGTCATGCATCTAATGAGCTAATCGATGATTGCCTGGGGGGCTTGGGTTTAGATCACTGATTTGTTGAAGCCTACAATTACAAAATCCTGCTCAAATATAGAAAATAAGTTATTATATCAATGTCCTCTAGAAAAGGTGAGCCAGAGACAGTCTGAGTGTTAAACACTGGCAAATGGTTATTGTTCACAGATACATCCAAGTCTAAATAAGAAAAGTCATTCAAGGCTTACAGGCAAAAACATTCTGTCCTTTTGTTGAGTCTTCAGTTACATTTGTTTAAATAAACATTCCTGGTTCTCTTGCAGGAGGCGTCACTACATTTGTGGCGCTGTACGACTACGAGTCGCGGACAGTGAGCGACCTGACCTTCAGGAAAGGCGACCGGCTGCAGATTGTGAACAACACGTAAGCGTCCACAGCTGTTTCCATCATTCCGTCGCAGTATAAGAAATAAATAGATCCCTGAAAAGAGACACGGTATGCCTCTTTTTCATGAGCTGTCACCATTTCCAGAGGTTTCGATGGGATCTCTGTGACACATTTGGGTCAGATTATGATGGGAATAATCATTACAGTAACTGAGCACATTCGTCTAGTCTGTCGCTTGAATGATTGGCTTTCCAGCTGATTTTAGGCCACGAAATGAGATACCCGACTCCACTTTTCTATTCTCATATGTTGGATGTGTGCTATTACAGATAATTGCATACACACGTGCACACACACATTATCCTAAGGTAGACTCCAAAAGTCAGCCAGACAGTTAATAACAGCAAGCTATCATTCAGCAAACTGAGGAATGCAGGTTTTACTTTCTAAAACCTGCATTTTCCTCATGTATTTGTTCTGATGCAGATTCTTGAGGCAGTACCTGTGAGTTCAGCTGTTTTGTTTTGAAATGAGCAGAGACAGCCACAGTGAAGGGTTGGAGCTGGGAACCGAGGAGCAAACCCTCCCTTCTGTTTACTGAGGCGGAGGAGAAGAGCATTTTGCTAATGTGTCCTGCTTCCTTTTGGGCCATCCTCGTAATCTTTAAGACTCTTCGAAGAGAGCACGTCACGCTGAAATGCAGCCTCGCAATTCTTCGATGCAGATTCCACCTGAAAATGTAACTTCCCAGCACATATTGAACTCTTGAGTTGTTTTAGTGAGAAGTAAAGAAGAAAGTGAATATTGAAATTAAAAAATAGCATTCCAGACATCCACATACAGATGTTTAAATTTAAAACAATTTTTTTTTGTACTTTTTCTCTCATCTTTTACCATAAAATCTGTTCTGCAGACAAAATTTGCAACCAGTTCATTTTAAAGTCAAGCATTTTATTGTATTATTTTTTATTTCCTTTTGTCTGCTCTGTGTTTATGAAGGTTTAGTTTTATTCGATCAGATTAAAAGCAGAATAAAATGGACATTGCAGTCCTGGAGCGTATCCAGCTCCTTCCTCCGCTGTGCTGCTCGCCGTGCTTTGTCTCTTTGCTGTGTTTTGATGCGTCTGCTGTGTCTGTTATCTCTCTTTCTCTCTTCCTTTCTCTTGCTTCATGGTTTCTCCTAGGAAAAAGTACAGCTTCAGGTCAGTATTGTTACCTCATGCAACCTTTTGCTCTGTCCCTTTCCTGTGTTTACTTATTTATTTATTTGCTGATACATGGATTTAAATGGATAGTCTCTTTGTTAGTGATTAGTCATTTTAAAGGTGTGATTTCTTTCTGCAGTGTTGCTTTCTTTGTACATAATGGATACTCCTGAATATAAATATAAAAATCAGCGGAGTAGAAGTTTACCTGGGTTATGTTTTTTTTTCCTGTCACTCTTTGAACTTTGGTGTTGTTCAGGTTATTCATATAAGCATGTTTTCACTTTTACTTTGATAAAACTATTCTGGTGTCACAAAATATGGTGTAAGTTTTAAGGCAGTGTGGAACACAACAGTTAAGAGGGAAACTTTGTTAAATTACTAAACCCAGCACAACTATGTTTCACAAATAATAAATAAAAATTGCCCCTAAGGCACTCATGATGTAGCCCTGCTTCTCAAAAGACCAGGTTAGTGTCCATATAGGAATGTGTGTATGTACTTTCAAAAAGTGTGAAAACATTCGTAAAGTGTTTAAATTTTGTCTCTTTACATCCACAAACTTTAGTGTAGTCTATTGGAGTTTTTATACAATGATCCAACAGAAAGTAATTCATAGTTGTCGAAGGAAATTTCACTTTGTTTTCAATAAATGAAAGAATCTGTAAAGTCGTCTATGTATACGTGTTTTTAAATGCCACCCATAAATAAAATCCAATGAAAAAATTAGCACTAATACAGCTGTGTCATGACATGAAGATTGTTTTCACATATACTATCCATCCAATTTGACTTATATTTTACAAAGAAGGAAGTCTGTGGAAGTGCAAGGCTGGTAAAATCCCAGAAGACCTGCAGCTGTAACTACAGAAAATACACACCACACTTTTAGACTTTTTTACTACTACTTTTTGAAAAGCAGTGCGTCATTTTCCATCCTCTTTCCAAACATTCGCTACTTTGTGTTGGTCTATCGCATAGAATCCCAATAGAGTAAACAGATGTTTGTGGTTGTAACGAAGCAAAATGTGTAAATAGTCCAAGGTGTTTTTATAAATTTCTGACATTCACCCAGAAATCCAAATATTACAAAAGCGGACACTGTCAAAGTTGCACAGGAGTTAATGCTAACTACACTTGTATTTTTAATAATCAAATGATAATCTCTTCATGAGCTAAACAATGTTTTTCATGCAGACATTTGGGATGACTAATAGTTGAACATGAAATGCAAGCTAAATTATGGAACCACTTAATGCTCCAGATCAGGTCTTCACTTCCTCTCCTCATAGTTTTATTGAACTGAATTAACAGATGTACAAACACAGTAAATATGTTTTCATAACGGTATACATTTTTCAGTCAAAGAAGTTGTTAAAGTTCCTTTTCTGTTTTTATTGCCACTCTGGAGGCGGTGGAGATGTAAAGACACTGTTTTCATTTAGCATCTATACAACACGATAACATCTTAAACACAAAGAAGAAAATAAATAATAGTAAATAATAATAATAAATAAAAAAAACATCCTTTACGTCACACCATACAGTTTTTTTCAAGGTTTATTCTGTGCAGCTCCTCATAAATTTTTGGTTCCTTTTTTGTATCCTAACTTTCTGTCTCTTCTTTCTCTCCTCCGTCCTGCAGAGAAGGGGACTGGTGGTTCGCTCGCTCGCTCACAACAGGAGAAAGCGGTTACATCCCCAGCAATTACGTGGCTCCGTCCGACTCCATCCAAGCTGAAGAGTATAGCACCTTTTCTGTGTCACGCTCGCACCCCACATACATCTATGTATTATTTGAAAGTGGTTATATGTGCATTACAGTAATGAATGCATGCATGTTTGTAATTCAGATGGTTCTGACAGCATTTTTTATACGTTCAAGTTGAGCTCCTCCTGTTCTTTTCAGCAGCTCAGCTGGAGTTTCCTCTGATCTTCCCTTTTCTTTGACTGACTTCGGCAGGTGGTATTTCGGGAAGATCACTCGACGTGACTCGGAGAGGCTCCTTTTGAACCCGCAGAACCGACGAGGAACCTTCCTAGTGAGGGAGAGCGAGACCACGAAAGGTGAGAGAGCAGACTCTGGCTTTGCTTCACTGGCTGCATTCGTCATTAAGATCCATCATCAGAATTAGGCCTAATGGCCTCATCTGCAATGACTCATAATGATGTCATAAATCAGCCGCTTTCAGTATACACTGCCCAATTTGGAGCATGTTACATGGCAAAAGCTTGAAAAACGCAAATGATTGCTTAAAACTCAATGTTACATTTTGAGATCTCATTAAGAAAAATGCTGAGCATCAGGTTCAGTCTGGTAGCAACAAGACAATTAAGAGGGAAAACAAGTTGTCAGCTCTTTTAAGTGTCGAACTTTTATATTTTCAAGCTAAGAAGCGGTCTTTAAAATAAATATTTTTAATAGAAGCTCTGGGAAATGTGGTGTTAATTGGAAAGAAAAATACATGTGGAAGATTTTTCTGCAAAAAAATTTTCAGTTTAATGTGAAATTTTTGTAAACTAAAGCCATTTTCACTAATGCTTTGTCCAAAATCCAGCTTGTATCATATAAAATAACATTTTACCAAATGTTTAATTTTTAGAGCAAATATCTTAGAACATTTGAAATAAAACTAAATAACTCACAAAAAGCTTTTCAGCAAGACGCAATAGTTTGGTTTAGGGCAATAATTCTTGAATATTAATAAAAAGTACTGGTTCCACTGGCAGATTATTTTACTTATAACATGGGAAAAATGTCTTGTACCAGTGGAATAGTACTTAAAATCAATATTAAGGAATTATTTACTTAAACAAATTCATATATCTTGCTAAGAAGTTACTTGTAAGTTAGTTTTTGTCTGATTTCAGTTGTACTAGGATATTTGTACTAGAAGACTAAAACTACTTGGTAAGATTTGGTGTTTTTTCAGTGATGCCCTGCAGCTCCTCTCGTTATTTCACACTGAGAGAGCACATCCGCAGCAGAATATGCCCTACCTTTAAGGTATGAATGGAGAGTGTGGGGAAAAAGCCTGAATCTTCTCCACCTTCTCCTCAACATCACTGGTGTTTGTGTGCAAAAATGTTATGGTTGGTTATAAGCATGCATTAATTTGTTCCCTGATGCGTTGCACAGCTTTTCATATAAAATGTAATCTAAAAAAGTAGGTTGTTAAGAAGTTGTGTGTTAAAATGTGTTAAAACAGTGTGAAAAAGGCAACTGTTCCCAACAGATTACATTAACGTGATCTGAGTAAATCTAAAGGGACTATGTTTAAGAGGCAGAACCTTGTATTTAAGTTATTTTATTTCAGCCTTTGGCACACTGCAGCTTTGTTGTCCGTGCTCGTGCTTGTTGCATCTTTTTCTTAAAATCTGCAGTCAGATCTAGTCTCGGTGATGTAGGAGGGCTCTTGAAAGGCTTGTTTTTCAGAAAGTCTGGGGGATAAATAAAAGGACTGGAGTGGGTTGGACCTGTGAATGGATAGGGGTGAATCATTCACCCTTAACTAGGTCAGCCTTGAAGGGTGCTGGATTCCCCCCCTCTGGCTGTAAGTCGCAGTATACACTCACACATACACGCACACAAGTAGAACAGTGGTAGAGGGGCTTGAGGAGAGAGTGTAGAACTACGAATAAGCAAATCAGAGAAAAAAGAGGGGAGGATCGAGAGGAGCAGGAGGAGCTCTGGCAGGAGATTTGTTGCCTCAGGTTAAGTTAGCTGTCAAATGTTAGGTTCTCTGTGTGACCGAAATGAGCAGGAGCATGCTGCTGACATGTTGAGACGGCAACAAAAATCTGATCTTTGCACTTCACGCCCTGCACACACACTACCTACATCAATCATTTAGGCCTTATTGGATTTTTATTTTGTTTTTGGAAACTTATTCTACTTTCATAATCCAAATGTTTCACGATTGGCCAAGATTGTAAATTGCTTTAAGCCTCACTCCAGGAAAAAATTAATTCAAGCTACGTTTGGACAGCAACATGGAAGGCAAGTGAGTGTTGAACTGGTGGAGACGTGCTGCTCTGAATATGCCATGTGGTGTGCAGGCTGGATGTGCACTGGGAGCTTTAACTTCTCTGCCCTAGATATTTTTTTCTGCCAGAGAGATAAGATCAGCCAACAAATCTTGAGATAAAAAGTGATTGATTTTGTTTTCTTTTTAGCTTCCCTGTACAAAGAATGTATCCAAAGATGGGTCAATGTCTGAATCAGATCCAAATAGTATTTTTCTTTATCTGAATTATGTTTCATTGACTTGTTCTTTAGTACTTTATCAGTTTGAATCTTTTCTAAATTCCCACGAATGTAATGGATTTTAATCGAGATTGCACTTTGTTGAAATATTTAGCAGTAGCTGAAGGTGCAAAACCACCAGTGATAGATTTTAATCTGCTCAAAACTCCAAAATGGGGGATAGTTATTTGCAAATATAATTTAGATGTTTTATACATTTTATTTGTTGCAATAAAGTCTTCTAAATATTCAGTAAAAATTTTATTGTTCCGCTGTTCGATTATATTTGCAACTCAATTGTACAGGCGATGTTTTATTTACCTTAATCTTCTTAAAGTAGTAAAGATCACGAGTGCCAGACAAATGATCTGTGGTTTAGTGCAGTTTGAATTCATGTGCTAATAAATGCTAGTTTGAGAAGCAGGAACTGACTGTGTAAGTAAATATAGGATGCAGCTGAGTTGCTTCCTGTGCTTTCAAAGCTCCTTAACGAAACATAATGACCCAGAAGTATCTGTATGGAAGCCGTGATAAGAGCCTGTTTCAAACCTTTCAATGCCAACGAAAGGAGGTTCAGTGGCTCCTTTTGTCATCTCTGTTAGCATTGGATCCTCTTTCATGCAATCAAAGGAGATGATGTTTTTCCCATAATTCCTTGCAGCCTTAGCATTCACAATCATTCTTGATTGTTTTCACCCTCAAACAAAATGGAATTCATGTAGAGTAGATGGTCAGAAAGAAAAGTGTGTTCTGCAAGGCTCTTTGTAAAATCTGGCTTTTTCTTTAAGATTTTCTTTTAAAAATTAAACCATGTTTAGGAAATAATATTTTAAATTTTAAAAGTGTACACTTAGATATTTCGTCTACGAATCAAAATCCTGTAGAGCAGTGGTTTTTAATTATTTTACATGAAGCATTGCCTCAGTAAATGCTGGAGGTTTTAAAACTCCAAAAGTATTTAGAATAGATTTAGAATTTTATATATATATATATATATATATATATATATATATATATTTATTTTTTATTTTTTTTCAAGTAAAAATCTGAAACAAAACCTGACCTTTATTGTTGAAAGCAAGGCACAACACGTCCTGTTAACAGTTTACCGCAAGCCTTTTTGCTCTGATCAGATACGATGTTGAATTTTACGTTGCCATAAACGCATTCAGTTATGTGTCATTGAAAACTAACCCGAATACAGCATCCTGTGAAACATGGTGGTGGCAGCAGCATCATGCTATGAGAGTGCGCCTCGGCAAGCACAAGGTAGCAAGTTGGTGCTAAGATGGATTGAGCTACATCAGTTGTGTTCCCTAATTTCTTTAAATGTATGCCTGAAGTGGTCCCAGAATTTATGAAACATAAATAAAAACCACATGAAAAAAAAAGGTATTTGTGTCAGGTTTAGCTCAATGCATATCCCTATCCAGCCAAAGTCCAAACCTAACTCCCATTTAGAATGCTCAGAAAGTTTTGGAGATTTATTGCCAGAGTTGCAGACCATCCAATCTGACTGAGCCTGAGCTGGTTTGCAAAAAAGACTGGGCCATAAATGGTTGCCTCTTGATGTCTAAGAGGCAACCAAGTTGAGGGCGCAGACTTCAAAGTCTTTACTCAGGAGGTTGAATAGAAAATCAGTCACAATCATTCGGAAAGTTCTTGCTTGTCTGGAGAATACAGCTAGTTCCAACAGAAAGTTAGCAAACCGCCACTTAAAGCTAACATGGTTATAATCTGCTTGTTGATTTCTGACTAGTGGCAACCAATTAATGAATGATATTTCTGTGTGTGAGTTCAACTGTGGATGTTGTGTTCATATTGACGATCAGATAATAGATAACATCATAAAAGTTTCTCCAGTAATTAATATACTACTGCCATTGTTCATGGGGTGGGAATTCTGCAAAAAATAACCTGCCTGTCTTGCGACATCTGCTTCCCGTTGGATGAACTGGTTTATAAATTGGTTTCTCTAATTTATCCTTAGGTATATGTGAGTGTGTGTGCATAGTTGTTTGTCCTGTGTGTCACCCTGTGGTGGATCAGAGATCTGACTAAAGCCTACTTCAACTTGTCAGATAGTTCCTATTTAGTAAATTATTGATTCTACAGGTCTGGCAGTAGAATCAATGATTTCAACCTTGGCTATAACTTGAAATATTGTTTGTTTTGATACCTTTTAATAAAATAAATAAAATAAATAAAATAAATAAAATAAATAAAATAAAATAATTAATTTAAAATAGCATTTATTCATTTAACTCTGATTTCTAAAAAAAAACAAACAAAAAAACTGCAAAACAATTAAGGGGGAGGTACTTTTCAAGCGCTCTATCTTTATTGCCATAGTTCAATTGTAAACTAAAATTTGCTAACGGGTGTTTCGGACTGCCAACATTCCATATTGATGATTGAAAATGAATCGGTATTCATCAAATTAAAAATATTTGCTCGATTTTATTTTATTTTTTTCATGTTTGAAACTTTTCAGTTGAACTGTGCACTTTGAAGTCGATGCTTTAAATTATTTCATGTCTTACAAACTAAAAACCTACCGCTCCCTGTTTTCGTGGAAGCGCAAAGAGCTGCTGCCAGTGCTCCACTTGCTGCGTGTCCGTGTTGGGGAGCTCATGTTTTTCCTCTCAGCACAGAGCAGCAAAGGAAACATGTTGTCAACCCCCTCGCCTTTTTCTCTCCCTGCTTGTCTCTGCTACTCCTTCATTGCCCGTGGCCTAAGGGAACTGTTGGCTTTCTGAATGCCCCCACCCTCCTCCTGCCTTTGTAAGCTCACATTGATTGGCTCCTTACTACTATCCCCCCCCCCCATGATCCCCACACCCTCTCCCTCCCACCATGGCAGAACAGCATGGGGTGTCAGCAGCCAGCTTTCTGCTGGTGCTGCTAAAAAAAAGAGAGAGAAAGAAAAAGTCTGGGGCCAAATTCTAACACGAGGAAAGGAAATTGTCAGGTGCTTCACCGCAGCTTGTCTAAGTATATCTCCTCTCTTCCTGTCTGCTTCTCCTTTAGTAATGAGAATCAATGGGATTCAACACATTTCCCTCATGTCTTTGTCAGATCTGTTTGCAGAGCCTTGTCCTCTGCCTCATAATTGCCCTGCTGTTTCCCTCTATCCTCTTTTTTTTTTTTTTCCCACAGACCAGTCTGCAGTGAAGTCACACAATCCTCCACAACCTCAATAAAACATGTGTTTGTGGACGCTCACGATCTGAAAGGACTCAGTAAAATTAAATTACAGAATCATCTCATCATCCAGTTATTTTGTAGTTGAGCAGAAGAAAGAAATGTGCCAGCAGAGTTCTTGAGAACTGGCATAATTATACCCTTGGGAGTGTGTGACTGCAAAATAACACATATCACTGAGCAGCGAGAGTGTCCACAGCGGGGCAAAAAGTGTGCACTAGGAACACATTTAAACTGGAGGACAGCCAGAGGTTGGTGGGTTTGGTCGGTGGAGGATGTGGGCTTGTCCCTGGAGCCCGGTGGCTGTTCATTCATAAACCAGGTGGGAACTGTAAATAAAAAGAAGTTTAGATATCTCACAGAGATTTCATGGACCATATTGTGCTGTTTGTATTTAAAGCACAGCAGGATGACCAATTACAACTGTATTTATTTTAAATCTATGTAGGTGAAACCAGGAAAGGGATTTGGAGATGAATACATCAATGAGGTATTACAAATTTAGTAAAGTCATGTAAAGCTGAATTTCGGTGAACAAAGTTGAGCTTTAGTATTTATTTATGGTACTGAATATCAAAGACCACATGGATTGCATTTCTGACGATAAATCTTAAAATTTCAAATGGTTTTGTTTTTCAATCTGCTTATTTGTTTTTTGTTTTTATAGCTGTAAATTTCTACAATTCTCAATATCTAAAAGAATTTGCCATTCAAGAAGTTATTTTATTTTATTATGTTTCCACTATTTTTTCAAGTATTTGGTCATTTCTGTTTTATTACTTTTTTTGTACAAACTATGCATCAATTCATTCGACAACGAACAATTTAAAGTAATTTTCTACACTTGTACTGGGGTACAAGTGTACAACTGTAATAAACAACACATATCAGAAAGAAGATGATAATTTCATTCAGGTTCATGAGTTACTCAGTACCATTCTGACAACATGAAGCAAGCTAAGACATAGATAGACAGACAGACAAATAGATTTACTGATTCTTTGATTTACAAGGCTCCTAAATCTGAATTAGGCACATCAGGCTCTCTGACACCTCACTTGTTTGAACCTCATCAATAATAATGTGTTTTGTTTTTTCCCAAAATTCTTCACCAACAAAAATCTGAAATGTCTTGGCTTGGATTCATAGTCAGGCATCCAGTCTCGCAGCTCAGTGAAACTGGATGGAGAGCACCCGTGAACATCTGAGCCTCGGTCTCAATTTCTTTGCAGCATCTAACAGGTTTCTATTCTGGCTTCTAAACCACAAATCCTTCTCCTTCCCTGTCACAATTATCTACTCCTTTGTGTTGGTCTATCTCATAAGAACCTCTTAAAAAAAACACAGAATTGTGTGTTGATTACATGAAAGAGTTTAACTCACCATACTTTCAGTTTAGTGACTTTAAAATGATGGAAATCTGTTTGCATTTACTTTTGCATTTTCCATACTTTTCAGACTCATTTATTATTCTAAAACTGTGTTGAGCAACTGAAAACAGATGAAAGGCTTCTCTTTTTTGTTTACTACTTTGATTTAGCTTTTTGTGCATCAGGGTAATCTGAATAGAATTAGTCTGCTAAACATGCCATAATTAAATAGCATCAGCGCTGATCAAGATGCAACTTGATTTTGTCTTGTGTCCCAATATTTAATTTGTTTCCCACAGATTCCAGTAATATAGCAGCCTTTTCTGTTTATGACTCACCTTGCAACCATCATCTATTTAACCGGAGTGAGTTTTATTACAATTAACAGCTCAATAAAATTTTATAGGCTCCAAGATAGCAAACCATGTGCAACAAATCAATTATAATTTTTTTTGGATCTCAGTGAGCAGGAAAAGTACACCATAGCTAATTCATGGGTGCATGTTGGAAATCAATGCTTCCTGTCACCTTTTAGCAGGACAAATGGCCCCTATTGTCCCAACCCATCACTCGCTCTAACTTTAGACAGCTGGGCTGGACGCACAAGACAGAAAGACAGAGAGGGGGTGGGTAGTTAGGGGGGCGGTCAATGACGACTTCTGGTACAGGAGCTTCTGCTCGCATCCAAACTTTCCAGAGAGTCAGCTACAACAAGCAGGGTGGTGTGTTCCTGACTTCTGACATGGCTGCTTACACACAGGTCACCGTGGACAGCAGCAGGTCACTCAGAATGAGTGAGGGCGCGTGTGTGTGCGTGTGTGTGTGTGTGTGAGGGAGTCTGGAAGGATGCTGCTTGGCCCCAGTCATTGCTCCTTGACGTCAGAGCTCAGCCCAGCCTGCTCCTGTTCCTGCTGCTGCTGCTGATGCCTCTGCTGCTCCTCTCAAACATGTCTTTGTTATTCAGAGCTTTTCATCAGAGAGCGGTGACCTGCAAAACATGGATTCTGGAATGCAGCTGGATTTGCAGTAAGAAATGTTCATTGCTGTTAATTACTTCCTTACATCTTGCATTTTAATTTATATAAGGGCGATGAACACACGCAGCACAATTACTACATGCAAAAATCACTAACATCGTAAGGGTTTTATGGCTTAATGGCATTGGGATGATGTAGGAATAATATCAATGGGTTTAATGTTTTTATGAACGGAAAGGTACAGTACAATGAGATTAAATGTACATATTTCACATAAAAGTGATTTTTATATAGAAATGTTACGTTACAGCCTACACAGTAATGGGTAAGATGGCTCACTTGACAGTTGTGCATAGTGGTTGATAGCTGAGTGGAAGTAAAAACTGGTAGAAAAATGAAGCAAGCTGGACAAATTCAGCTGTCTACCCCATAAGTGATTAAGCCAGAAAACAGCATTGCTTGGTTTTATGACTATTCCTATTTTTATAGAGACATTTATGGGATTTTTTTCCACTATAGGCCATTGTCATCAAAGTAAATAAAAAGCACTAAACTTTCCACTACTATTCTCACGTACAACACTTAGTCCTTGTCTCTGTTTCACAAGTGACTCATCACAAGACAAGCAATAGTTGCCGCTCATGTCCTGTAATCCATCTGTGTTTGATGGCTTTTGAAAAAGTGATTTCAGCTGCAGTCCATAAAACTATTTAAATGGGTTTTTTCACAATTGTCTTCAGGCTGTGGTTATTCTGGTTGCTTGTGCTCCTTTTACCACCAATTTCTTCTTCCACTCTATTTTCCATTAATGAACTGGGAGGAATTTGTTAGACAAGGTCATCAGGAAGGCCAGCGCTGTCCTGGGATGCCCCCATCGAGCCAGTGGAGGTGGTGGGAGACCTTTGGAAAAATAAAAAGCTGAATTGTTGGACAATGTCCCCCACTCCATGCATAAAGCTGTTGCAGAACTAAAGTTCCTTCTGTGACTGGTGCATCCCAGGAATACACAGGAGCATCATCATAGATCCTTCCTTCTAGCAGCTGTTAAATTTTAAAACCATCACTGCTCCCAACAAAGCTTAATAATTGTTTACCTCCCTGCTGTTGTTTGCACTCTTTCTTAATTTCTCAAAACTCTGGATAAAAATTTACACTTTATTTTTAATTGATGTACAGCATTATTTCTCCTATGTTGTAAATTTATCCTTGCTGTATAGGGTCATTTTTTGTTGTTTTTTTATGAATGTGTAATTTAATTCATTCTTTCATTTACCTAGAACTACACCTGCGTTTCTCCACTGTGGCACAGTAAAGAATTTTTTTATTCTGTAGTGTACTTTATTATTTTAAATTAAGCTATAATGTATAGAATCAGTGATTATTTGTCTATCTAGTCAAATATGTCCATGATGCAAAATCCATCTGATCCAGGAACCAGGTGCGCGGCAGTCCGCTCCGTTCCGGGTCCCTCCCTTTGCCCCTGACGGGCATCCGAGGGTAAAACAAGAAATCCGCCACACGTTTTGTCAGCAGCCACCGAGCTCCGGGTCCCTTCGGTAATAGAATAGCCGATGTAATTTGACACTTCAACTTACTGCTCTCTCTCTCTGAGTCTATTCAGTTACTCAGTCCCATTCTCAGCGGCCGTGTGTGTAAGAGAGAGAGAGAGTGTGTGTGTGAGGAAGGGAAGATAACTGAAACAGATAATAAGAGACGAGAATTATTACCGAGGACTTTCTGCCCCAGATCGCACCCGGTGAGTGGTTGCAAACTTAATGCTTTGCGGTGGGAGGGTTGTATTTTGCTCTTAACGCGTGTGTTTCCACTTTGGCTCAGATTGTTTCTCCAACAATAGAGTGACCGCTTGAACTGGCTCTAAGGAGAGAGTCTGTTAGAATGAACCGCTGCTTGCTTTCTTAATAGCCGTGATTACTATTTACTAGCAGGCTGCCTTCGGCTGAGAAGCAGGCTGTGCGTTTCGGCGAAGGACCAGATGCCCGCGTTGATCTCCGTAACCGCTCCAGAGGTTGCGTTGTTGCAGCGTGCACGCTTTTTTTTGCTCTCTATGCACGCTTGAGGAGCCGGACTTTGTATGTTTCAGAATTTAATTTTTCTTTATTTATTTTTGTGTGTGTTTTATTTAAGCTCACGGCGTGCACAAAGCACATGGCTGCGGGGATGTGAGCCGCAGAGTAACAGTGGACACGGTCACTGCAGTGCAGATCACTCAGTGGATGTCATGTTTAAATGAGCGCGTCTGAACTTTGATAACAGAAACACGTGTGATCTGGTAAATACAAAGCGGCTGCGGTTGTCTGTGCTGCTGGATCATAATAGGAATTTGGCTTTTTTACGAGTTTAATAAAAAAAAAAGAAGATATTTTTGTAAAAATTGTGAATTTGGAGCCAATTGGAATTGAGTGGGGGAGCCGTCTCTTGTACACTGAGGTAATAAATAGTCTAGGCATCTCTGTTCAAATTCATTTTTTGATGCGACTAATAATGAGAGCAAGATAAGTCTTTTCAAAACTTTGAGTGTAAAATATGACTTTATTAGTCAACGGGTTAACACATATTTGAGGGGGTGATGTAGTAAATAAACTAATACTTGATTTAATTCCACGATTCAGTCTTTATCAGTGCCATTATATCAACAAAATGGTGCAATTAACTTGAATAAAGTCCAGCTTTTCTACAAGGATTTTGTTGACATTTAATCCAAGAATATATTAAAAATGTATCAGTCAGGAGATTGGTTAAAAGATGAAAATATGAAACAACAGTGACAATATTAACTTGTTATATTATTGACAAATGGACAAAATGAAAACTGATCAAAGAGGCTGACAGAAGCCTGACAGTAACCCTGAAGGAGCAGCAGGAATTTCCAACAAGTTTTTGGTTGAGTTCTACAGGTGAGAATAATCTCATGTACTCTGGAGTTTATGGATTATGGTTGAAAGACTGATGGGTTTTTTTTCTTCCAAAGACAACAGCCATGCCTGAGTTAAATAATCCATTGTTGTATTCTTCAGATACAACAATGATGTTTTCCTTTTTGTTTATTTTTGTCAAGGTGCATGTAATCAGTTGTACATACCAGCAAGTTGTGACCCAAAACTGACAAGTGTCTGCTAGGAAGGTACCGGGTTTTATGTTTTAGCATCACAATGATCCCAAGCATGTTTCAAAATCACAGAAAATGTGGCTGCAATGATGAGCTGTCATCACAATCTAAACAACTATGAGTAAAAAATGCAAAGTCAAGAAACGAGAGGCTCATAGACTCTCACCAGAGAAGAATAAATGCTGAAATTTGAACAAAACGTTGTTCAACAAAATGTTGGTTTGCATCTGTGCAAACTTATGATACAAGGATGCTGCAACTTTTTCTTACATTTATGTTTATTTTACCCAGAGGTAGGTAGACTTTTTATATCCATTGTACATCTACTCAGGAAGCCAAAAAATAGACAGTTCTCCCTGTTCCACTTCCTAACTATTGTCAGTAGCAGAGCGGGAGGGACTGTGTGTTTTTGTCGTGCAGCCTATACGTTAATCCTGTTTCTAAAAAGTCCCACTTTTGGGAGCAGCTATTTTTTTTTCTTTTCTTAAGATCTACTAAAGAGTTATTCCTGTTGTTTTCTTTTATGTTTGATATTTAAATACTGGTTAAAAATGGTTGAAAACCCAAAATTCAGTTTCTCAGAAAGTGTAAATCAGACCAATAAAGACAAGAACTTTTAATACAATAATGTTCTATTGTATTCGTGTTATGACCAAAACAATCATACAGAAGACTGCTGATAGTTTTGCATTTATACCTTCCAAAAGGAAGGTAAACCACAAGCTAAAGATATTGGTTGTTGATAAAGTTCTTCAAGCATTTTGATAGGAAGTTAAGTGGAAGGAAAGAGTAATGGATAATCAGAACATTAAAATACTCTATTAAATAAACTGTGATTAATATGGAAAGGTCAGTCTATTGAAAAACATGCAATACTTTTCTTAGGGCTTCATGTTCTGTCTAGCACTCACTTGACAAGACACCAGTCATAGTGACAGCATTGAATTGAATGGCTCAACAAATCATTACTGATTGTGGAAACTTCACAACTTTGCAACTTGAGCTATGTGAACAGCCAGCTGCTTTAGCATTGACCTTTTATGACTTTCCCTCCTTGTGGAATCTTTGCTTTTCTTTGATTCATGTGGCTGCGGTTATCCCTGTTTCTTGTGGGCCTTTTTCTCCTTCCACTTAATTTTCCATTCGCATGCTTGGATACAGCACTCTCCCAACAACTAGCCAAGCGTGCCGGTGGTGTTGTGCTTGACAGCTGTAAACCCCATGATTGTGTAGGCCATAATATAGCAATTCTTTTTTGAAAACTAAAAATGTGGGATTTTCATTGGCTAAAAGGTGTATTGATTTGGTTTTTGCACTGGATTAGTGAAAAAGTTTGTTTTAAAATGCAGCTTTTTGGGAATTACTGTACGCATGAGCAGTAAAGTTCATGAATTTGCATATTTTTTAATAATGAAGCCTTTGCCAAGGCTATAAAACCAACAGTGAAAAAAAAATTGACTGTTTTTATTAAATGATAACTTGCATTAGTTTACTAGTAAAAACTAATGCAAAAAACAGTTGAAATTGAAGCTATTACCAGTTTTTTAGTAAGTGTGAGGTTTGTTCTTTTTAGGTTTTGTATAAAAACAAGTTCCAGTATTAGCAGAATTTCCCCTTGACGTGTGAGGCAGCTACAGCCAACGCCAGTCTCGTGTGCTTTCTGATTCTGCATCGTTACCAGTTTGTTCTGCACAGCTTTGAAAAAGTCGTGTGGAACATCTGCAGGAATATAAAATATGTTGGTTATTTAGATTTTGGTCAGGCAATGATTGCCCTATTTATTTGAGATGTGAAGTTGCTCGTGCACCTGGAGACACTTGATGGCAATGAAGAGATAAAACTGTGATTGAGGAAACTTAAAACTTCCAGCTGGTTTCATAAAACTTGACAGAGGGGAAGTTTTTATTTTTTTCCTTCCCCTTTCCCAACGCCTCTTACCCAGTCACTCCCACCTCCATGGGGCCCCTAGGTTGCGCTCCTGAATAACCACAGGGCAGACCCCACCAGGCTGACCTTCTTCTATTCAAGTCGAGGATGTTGAAACACCAGCCATCAAACAAAAGACACATTGAAACAGAGATCTGCAACCCAGCACGTGTGTCTGGGGCTGCTGAAGTACACCATTTATTAACTCCCAGTGTCCCACTGACCAGTGAAAAGCATCAGCACATAAGCAGAGACGAACAAAACTGTGAAAAGAAAAACACAATAGGTGCAGATTAGTGCTGATTAAATTTTAAATAAAACAATAATAAATAAAAAGATTGAAGTTTGAATTTGGGTTCAAATTTTACGTATTGTAGAAACCAAAAGGGGGAAAAAGTATTCTCCTTCCATCTGGATGGGATAGAGAATGTTGATTGACAACAGCAACACGTTGGCTGCGCAGGATGGAGGTTTCTCTGCTCTCCGCCCCACCTGCTGGGGTGAGAGTAAAGGCGGAAGCTGGAAATGGCTGCACCACATGGGAAATTATTCAGCTCTCAGATCAGAGAGGACACACAAGAGGCCTCATTACCTCCACAAGCACTTCTGGCCAGCCTGCAAGGAAACCCAGAGCTCTACTGTGTGCAAACTAGAAACTTGGTTTATTACCTATCTGATGCTCCTTTAGTGTGAAGATCTTCTAGAAACAGTATATGGATAATTTCTATCTGTTTCAGTCTGAACATCGCTTTTAAATCTGCAATCTTAGAGCAAAAATTAGAACTTGTCCCAAAAGTTTGCAGCAGAAGCCTCCTTCTTGAAAACAGTGTTTGAATAAGTAGCCGGTAAACCCGGGCGTGAGTTTGTGGCATGATATTGTGACGTTATTGATCCGTCTCGGGAATACCTGCTTCTGTACGAGGAGAATTCTCCGAAGGAGCTTTGTAGCAGGAACAGAGGTGACCTGACTACTCATCCTTGGCGGTCAGAGGTTGTGGGAGGTTTGTGTAGGTTTCGCTCAAGGTTCTGCTCTGTGTTGTCTTTACTTAACGGAATAAATTCTTGGAATGAATCACCCTCTCAAAGAGCGGAGGGCAAGGGCACTGGAAAGTGTTTCACTGTGTCATCCTGGCGCTTAAACTTTGAGGTTTTCTCTTGTATCAGGCTGCATTTAGATGTTACTGATCATAAGTTTAATATCATTTTAGATTTTATGCTCTTTTGAAAACCTGAGATGCATTCAAAACAATATTAAACCAGCCTTTAAATCTCTTTGTTTAAAATGCCTCGTAATGCACATTTCTACTCACTATCAGTGACAATCATGTTTGTGTAAAAATCATTTTTGTTGCCGTAACTGAGCCAAAGTGCCTATGATTGACGGTCTCTGTGACTTTTTGTCAGGTTTGCTCTTTTGCAGCAAGACTTGTGTGACTCTCCGTTGTGTAAGAGTCATGTAGTGAGTTCCAGCTTGCGACTCCTTATGAATGGGTAACACTTTGCCACAAGTTGACCTTAACTTTCAGGTTTAACTGAGAAAGGTCATCTGAGTGACCATTGTTTTACATGAAGATAAATGTGAGTTTATCTTCATGTAAAAGCCATTTCTTTGTTTTCATTTCATCATTTAAAATGTTACCAGCTATAGTTCGAAATCAAGAGACAAATATCTTTGAATGTGATATCATAGCACTATTTCAGTACTGAGTCAAAATTTTCCTTCCAGCTTTCAGAATTGGCTGTTCATCATTACACCCTGTATTCCTCCTCTACATGCCAACTCTGAATTCCTCATGTGTGTGCTAGTGATGATTTGTGACGCTCCACCTCCATGACACGTGGCTGCAGGAATGTAGGATGAGCAGGTAACTGTTATGAAGATAAAAAAAAAAGAAAATGTGGGCGGGGTTGGTGGAAGAGAACGGTCAGACTGTACCTGTCAGCCTCAGTGTTGACTGGTAATATGAAGCGTCTATTTTCAAAACACAGCTCAAGGAAAGGGAATCTGTATGTGGTTCCCATGCTTGCGTGCGGGATGGAGATACAGAGCTGAGTGAGGGGATGGGAGAGGTGCCGGGAGTGATGCCAGACCACACATCATTTAATCATGTTGGAGTGTGCAACCACTCGGTGCATATTTTTGGTTGCATTGGTGATCGGAGTTGTTGTTGCACAAACTGTACTCGCGCAAAAACAGAGGAAAGGGGAGTGTTGACAGGGAAATCTGATTATTTTCGTCGTCATTGCCAAAATCTGGAAGTGTATGTTCAGGTAGATACTTGTAGCTAAAAACTGCTTCTGCTAAATGTTTTGGACCACTCACATGCCTAGCCTGTGGTTAAATGACCGCATATTAGTGCCGGATTCTGTTCGTACTTTTGGCCTAATCCCCCTGTTGACTTGCGTGCTAAGTACCAATGTGTTCTTTCTTTGCTCTTTTTAGGAAGCCCCTCTCAGCATAATCTCACTTAATCTAATCTACCCTCTTTATAATAGACTGGGAATTTATAGAAAAAGCTTTAGCGTAGATCCATACCAAACAGAACGATGTTACCTCTCGCCTCCCCATCCTCTCTGGCAAAGCCCTTGTGAAAATGCAAGTGACCTCTGCGGCCCTTGTTAGTCCCAACAATGGACCTGCGTCTTCTGACAGCTGCAGCCGCGCTGGAGGGCAGGTTTTCTATAACACACATCTTTTGATTAATAGCTGTAAATAGACTATTTCTGGTTTCATTTGTTTGTAAGTAACATAAATTAAATTTTGTTTAAAATTCTTTGGACTGGACATTATTTGCAATGAATGTAGTGGAGATAAAAGTGAGATTTGATGTACGTGAAACGCAAAACTGAAATCTTTTAGGGGCAAAGAATATACAAAACCTAATGCAATTTTGTTGTATGAATATGTACACCCTATATATTGTAAACATAATCATGTCTGAGGGTGTTTTTCTTGGAAGTGGAGCCTTAGATGGAAGGAATTATTAATTCTAAATACCAGTCAGTGGTGGCACAACAACTTCAGGTTTCTGCTAGAAAGGTGAAGATGAGGATGAATTTATGTCTGGATTTCACTGCAGTCTGATACAGTTGGGGTGTTTTTAAGAAACAATTATTCCATTTGGCAGTATGTTATTTTGAATTCTATCCAAAAGGAGTTATATTAGTTTAATTATGCTCACACTTAGCCAAAGACATTATTATTTTCTTAAATAATAAAACCAGAGATTTTTTAGAACATTATCAGTATAGACAGATAAATTATCATTATGTTAGAAACAAAGATAATTAGAAAGCATAACCTTCTCCAGATCACTTCCATCTAGTATGATAACTGCAATATTACCAATTAATGACCAGAACTCATATATTCAGTTCTGCTTTTAACCTGGCCAGAGAACTTTGATAAAGGTCAAATGTAGACTTTTGAGAGACTATTAGCTCTTCTAAATGTAGCGTCACTCAGAATAAATTTACATAATTTATATGACTGGGGGAAAAAAAAGATTTATTCCCAACGTTGAACCTTAAAAATCCCTTCTATTAGCCTCTAAAGAGGTTTTAATTATCTGTATACACACATTGGTCTCTTCGAGTTAGACAGTTTGAAAACAAATTCAATTCACAGTCTATTAAGCCTATGTGTTGTCGACTAATGGGAGGCTGTTGCTTTTTGTGGTTTTATTTGTTAGCGGTTCGGTTTTTTCAGGACTTAGACACATGATTGCACAAAACAAGCTGAAGCTGTGATGCAGTGTTTTCTTTTGAAAGCGGATGAGAGAAAGCTTTGTTTTATCAACTTCATGTCTACGTTAAAATGCAGTTAAAAATGGCTTATGTTCTGTTTACATGCTTTTTTTCTTGTTAGCAGCATTTTAGGATTTAAATTGGAGTTAGATTTAGAGTGCAACATTGTGGGGGGAAAATAAAGAAGTGGATCCAATCTTTGAGCTATAATCCACAGTGGATTTAATTGGAGCTTTCAAGGCCCCCCAGCAGTCGCTGGCTCATGCATGTTGAATGTGACATGCTGTGAAAAACATACACAGATGATGACACAAGAGCATCGCTGCACTGTTAAGTGCAAATGAAAAGCTCTGAATCATAAATAGCATCCGGCATCTCTGCAGTCCCATCTTTTATAAATTAAACAAGGTCCAACCGTGAAGGGTTGTCAGATTTTGTAGCATGTGATAGTGTTGCATATTCATCCCTGAAATTGCAACGCAGACTGCGAAACCAGCTGCTAATCTCAGAATTTTAAATCTTTAGAGATTTAATCCTGCCATTAGAAAATGGGTCCAACAAAAAGGTTTCTGAAGGCTTTAACCGATAATTCATGGAGTGTTGCGAGTCTTCCGGAGGTTTTCGTTAACTTTTTAGTGGAGAAGGATCCACACCTCTGAGTAATGATGGTGATTCTGAATAAGTGTTAGAGTTACATTCAACAGAGCCTGCGGGAGTCCATATCTCATTGTTTTCTGACAGAGAAAATTAACTGGGATTTACTAACACACAGGGAGCCTCTTTCAACCATTCTTTGGTGCTCTCAAAGAAAAGGTCTGAGGGTAATCTTTTTCCCAAGGACCCTTCCCCCAACCATGCTCTACTCTCCATTTCCAAATGTAAACTGTCAGATCCTTCAAAGTTTGCAGTCAAGTTGTAAAGCACAGATTGATAAAAATCCCAGTAGCTTGCTCTACTTGCCAAGCATCTGCTGATGCATGAGAGATGATATTGTATCTAATTGCTAAGATTTAAACATCCAGTGCTAACTGTAGCCAATTCTGACTTCTCTGCCGCTGTAATTAACAAATATTGTGTGAAGTCTCCTGTTCATATTAGCAGTTTTGTCATCACACATTGTGTGCAAGGCAGGAGTTTTTGTAAAGTACTATTTTTATTAAATCATACACAAAATCTTTGTGGAGCTGGCATTTTAAAGCTGTCTTTTGTGTGTGATATTAGTAATTATCTCTTCTTGCACAGTTAACATCAATAGCAGAATTTTTGCTACCATGTTCATAATGTTGATATTTTAGTTTGGACATTCAGTGTTCCACTTGCTGTATTACCTTCCTCAGAGTGTTACTGTCGGCCTCACCTGCTTAGAAATACTCCAAGGTAATGGTAAAAAATTTCATTTTCGAATTTCCAACTTTCAGATATCTTGTTGCATCTGTTCTGTTACCTGAAGAACAGATCAGAGGTTTCCAAAAGGCGTACTTCAAGACCTTCTTCTTGAAGTACGTTCCTCTGTAGCACTCAAAGATATGCTCAGGATGTAACTGAATCCATCCAATGAGCTGTGTTAGAGGAGAGACACTTCTAAATCATGGTTCGTCTGATATGCAACTATGGAATTATGGTGCAATTTTTCCACCATTTTCCACCAGCTTCCTGGATGGCCTTTTCTTATGCTTCTCTATCCTGTGGTAGAATGGCACTAAAAAGCATTACAGGCAGGGTGCTTTGTTCAAAAAGTCATAAAAGCAATAATAATAACTATTTTGCTTCCTTTGCCTACTTATTGCAAAAGGCTTTGAAAATCTTTCAATTTTTGAAACCGTGCAGTTTAAATTAGATTGGCTGCTTAAAAAAACAAAAAAAAAGCAGCCAGGAATAGACTCAGACTGACCCTAACTAAGATACAACAAGTTGAAAGTTGAGAGCTTTGGCGTAATGATTGTGGTCATAATGTGTCAAACATCAAGCATGAATGGAAATCGAGCTCATTCTTCAACCAGACGCTGGAGATCTGTCAGACGTGCAACATTAATGCAAACACTCATATTCTAGATGACTGGAGTGTAAACAGGCTGAGCCTTTATCCTGACAAGCTTGTCTGAGTGAGATTGTATCAGTGTTATTGATCGGCCACACGGGATCAAGGGAGATTTTGAAGCATAACAAGTAGAACCGTTTTCAGCTACGAACATCAGTCTTCTTCCTCTATCATTTATGATGGTTGTTTTTATTTTAAGCTACCATAAAATTACAGCTCAAATCATTGAGCTTAATAGATACACTCTGACATTACAGATACATAACCAACAGTTTTTGGCATTTTATTTTCAGGTGTTGCCCAGTTTTGACAAAAAGGTGTTAAAGGCCTTCAAATAAGTTCTTGCTGCTGTTTGCTGATTTTTATGGAAGAGTAACAAGAAAAAAGTAATTCTTGAGAAAAAGACATAAGAAATTCGTTTTAAAGTTTGCCTCATGTAGGAAGCAGCTGCTCTGGTCACATGATTCCAAAATTGAACTTTCTGCCCTATATGTGAAATGTTATGTTAGTTTTTAGTTAGTTTATTCTCACTTATGAACACCTAAGAGAAATTGGCTTTTGTGTCGCATCATATTTGTACCCTGGCGGAAACAGGAAGTCATGGATTACTAATGAAAGGTTGCTAAGGACTGTGATCAACTTCAGAGTATTTAAATTAAAAATATTCTGATGAATGAGATAATAGTAAAATATTAAAGGTTACGTTTACGTGCTTTTCTTCACAGTGCTCTTTAGTCTTAACCTACAAACTCAAAGAAAAATCTGTTTTTTTCTTCTTCAATTTTTTAAAACAGAAAACCAGTGAAATCCTCTCCTCTTGGGAGCATTGTAGCTGCTGGTCCGTTCTTGAATTGTTTAGTGGGATTAAGTGTTAGACCAGATTTACTCTCCTCTTTGACAATATTGCACTGCTTTCCCTGCCACATGAAGAAAATGGGGGGGAAAAAAACCCTTTTACTGATGATAATGTGTAGACAGCAGTGACACTCCACCCACAATCTGCGTGTCAGCTTACACCATACCCTCATGCTAACACAGTGTCTGTGTGCGGTTGGTTAGCCAGGTGCAGGGCATGCACCGCAAGCTGAGGCCGGTACATGAACATGGCAGCTGTGGGCACTGAAAGAAAGACAATCTGTCAGCACTGAAAATCACTGAATACATCACTCTGTGCAATTATTCATCTTCTGTTTTGCTTTCTTCCTCTTTAAAACATACAAATAAAGCTACTCACACTGATCTGGCCTCACATGTTCATGTTTCCTCTATAGATTTTTTTTTTTTTTATCAGAATTGATTTACACGTCTGTTTTTGCTATCTCAGATTTTCCTGTGTTATAATCTAATGTAAAGGAGTGATGGGAACCTGAGCCTTTTTCTATAGTTGGTGTGTAGAGAGATCTTTTGATACTAAAACAGACTCATGTGCTGTGAAAGCGGAGCCTGTCTTGTGAAGTGCTATCTCGTGCCTGCATCAGTTTAGGATGTAAAAAATTAAGGTAACTCTTATCTTCAAGTACAAAAACTGGTTCTACTGCTTCAACTACTCAGAGGATTTATTAAGGGTGTTTCACACCTGAAAGTCTGATAGACTGGGTTCAGTTGGGTACCAAAATTGCATCATTTGTTACATTTTCAGCTGATACGGTTTGCGTTCACTTCACCGTGTTAAACGAACCAAATCCTTTGAAAACCTGTTCACCCCGTCACTATCAGTTCTACTACATGGAATTAATTCATTTTGTGAGGCATCACTCTGTGCACATTTACATCTCCATGCAACTTGTACTGCTGCTTCCAAAAAAACGTGGCCTATAGTGATGCATGCCATTGTCACAAGGTTGTCTTTAAATAACTCTTCTATAAACATGTTGTGTCTGTTTCCATGTGTCCCTATTTTATTTTTTTTGGTGGGTCGTTCTGTCCTCTTTAGCAGCTTCAGAAAGTAAACAGAATCCCTGCTGAGGAGACAAAAGACTCTATTTTCCACAATCATGGTAATCACAGATATAATAACTGCAACTTCTTCTGATGATGAATGCTAATTAATTGGCCGGCGCTGCCTGGTGTAAACAGACAGGGAGGCGCATATGCAGACTGGCTTCACACAACTACAGTATTTATAGTTGCAGATTGCATAAGCTTGTTTCTAACAGGGTGTTCTCGCTTTGTCTGCATCAAACAGAGAAATGCTGCAACTGACCATATTAGCGCTGCATGACACACATATATCGCAGGCAAACGGTGTGTGCGCGCGGCCCGACGGGTCCCACGGCTTAGAAATTGTTGACGGTAGACGCTATTTTTGACCATCTGCTCTAAAAGGAGGGCATGTTTGAGTCACAGACGCTGTGGTGTTGGCATGGGAAGGGAGGGAGGGAGAGAGATGGCTCACCCGAGGGCACAGCATCCTTCGTGTCACCATGCATGTGCGCAGTGTGTTCCTGGTTTAATATGTGTTTTACATTACCATAAATGATGGCAGAAGTGGTTACTGTACTCCCTCTTCACACCTTGCTATTGATAACTTATGGGGCAAACAGAGTTAAAGACAAATTTGATATTCTACATCGCCATCACATTATTAAATACTCATCTGGTCCAGTTTTGTTTTTTTCTATATTTACTTAGGTGTTCTACAACTTTTGTGCGTATAAGTAGCCTGTGCGATTTTTTTTCCTCTGTACTATGTATGTGAAGAAGGTGTTTTCTGTTCAGTAGTAGTGGTTTTTGATATATAGGATGTGGCTCACCACCCAGGGTAGCATATGAAATGTCTTGGCTCTCTCTTCTGTTCCATTGGTTAGTATGTCATATTTTGTTGTGGTTCATCTCCGACTGTGTTCATTATGTTTTATTAGTTTATCATCTTCCTTCAGTTTCCAAGATCTGCTTCCACCCGATACTCCCACACCTGATGCTCATGCCACTCATCAACTCTCCCAGTAGCTAAAATGTTTCTATATTTCCTCACCTCACGGCCAGATTGTCTGTTTTACCCAGAATAAAAGTGCATCTCAAATTTCATCCACTGTATGTTTTTTTTTTTATTTGAGTCATTAACTACTGCTTTTTTGTTTTTGTTTCCTGCCCTCCCATCCCCCAAACCAGTAATCTCTTTTTGTTTATTTTACTTTTATTTCTTTCTCAGCTCAAAGTAAGATTGAATGATAACAAAAAATAGGACTCAAAACATTCGCATACCAGAGATTAAACAGAGCATCATCTTCAAATACTGTTAGGTATTTAACTATTTTCAAAAATGCATTTCGAAGCTTGAAGTACATCTGTGATTCAGTTGGTTGCTTGTAATGTTGACCTGAAGCTTCGAACTATTTCTAATCTTAACCCAAAAAAGTGACAGTGACTTCCTAATCTTTTCATAAAAACATTCACAATCTAGTCCTTTCATAATTGTTAGAAGGCCGGGCATACAATCTGTGTGCTTAAACAGACTTTACCTCCAATATTTAAAACACTAGTTAACAAAAACTTTCAACACTTTTGACAAAATTCTCACTTTAGACATCTACATCAAAAACAAAAGTAAAAGATAAGCATCTCCTGCTCTTTTAGGAGGATTTAGGAACAAAATTGTTGGGATTATACAGTCAGAACATTTGAACACACAGTATAAAGAAGTTGGTTATACTGGTTTTGCCCCAAAAGTTGCACATCCACTTAAAGGAGGCAATTAACTAATTTCCCTTTGTGGTAATGTGTTTACTTTGTTTTCTCTGAGGGCTACTTTCTGCTGACAGAGTTAGAAAAACATCAAGTAACTACTACAATCTGGCAGATGACTAGCCTTAAAGCTATGAAGGGGATAACTTTACACCCTGCATGTTGAGTCGGACTACAACTTTTCTCAAGGACAACTTTCTGATATCCGGAGGATAATTTTGTTATTTTTCTTTGCACTTCAGAAAACTTTATAGAATACAAGAGAGGCCTTACTGTTTACGATAATCTGTTGTTTATCTTATTATCTTGTCTAGTAAATATATACTGTAGAAGTGAAAGGTTAACTCTGTCATTATCTTGATAACATTGTGTTTTCTCTAGCTAAGAATTCCATATATTCAGGTATTTTTACCTGAATATATGAATTATGTTCCCTGTGATTGTTGAACTTTTCTTCCTTACGTACGGTTACTACAACAACACTCTGTGTTTCCAGTTTTTTTTTGTTTTTAAAACTGGAAAGAATTTGGAGAACAGAATAATAAAAACAAAAATCGAGACCATCCTGTTGGTGACTGACTGGAGCTTAAAACGTCTCAACAGAGACACTCCGGCCAATGGTCTTTCATGAGTAAGTCGTCTATTTCAGATCCTTTCTGTGTCCCTTTATGGTGATATATCAGACTTAAGGCTAATTGATGCTACAAGTATTTTAAGAGGCATTACATTATGTTTTGTTCCATTCAGATGGGATGAAAAACAGCAAGTTGGGCAACTGTAAAATAATTCACAAAAGCCCATTTTTAGACAAATGTGAGACATGTTATGTTTCCTGTGATTGTTGAACTTTTCTTCCTTATGTACGGTTACTGTAACAACACTCTGGTTGTTCATGAGTATTTTTTTATTTTTTTTGGCACCAGTTAATGTCAAAGAGCAAATTGAAAAAGCAAATTACTGCAGGCTGCATATCCTGCTTCATCTTTGTGTGCCCTTCCTCGAGGAAGAGGGAGGTGGAGAGGATCATGTGAGCTGTAATTATATTTATGTTGGGACCCATTCAATCTGTCACAGTAAATTTTGCCTGACTTGTCATATTGTAAATCATTACATTGGATTAAATGCTGTTTAAAAGGGCCAGGGAGGTGATTTCTTTTTTTAAAACCCTCTTTGATCTACTTTTGAAAAGCCGGTTATACATGATCTCAGCTTTTCTAGTGTTTTTTTTGGGGGGGGTGTTTTCTATAAATTCTAAATGGGAGGAGAATGGATAGTGCTGGCAATGTTTTCTTTGATGAAATGAAAGTTTCCTGAAGTGGAAAGACAGCATTTGTGTTTTACAAGCTGTCCTCCGCTTCTTGTTTTCTTATTTTTTAGAGGAGAATCAATGACTGGGATGAGAAGTGCTGCAAAGTTTGACTCTTCTTTTTTTTTTTTTTGTCAAGTGGCTTCGTTCAAAGTGAGAAAAGGGAAAAAAGCAGCTCAATTCAACTCAATCATCTTGTCAGTGCAGAAGCAGAAGACTGATGAAAGACTAATCGCTCTTGTCTGCTTGTCGTGCCGCGGACATCCGAACTCAGATGGTGATGGCTTGCAGACTTGCTTGTGGCAGCATTTCGCTGACACAATATTATTCATAAATATCCTTAATGATTAGTTCAGTCCTGCGTTCATTTGTGAGTGGCATGAATCGTTACTCTCAAATCACCAAAATGATTATTTCAGAATAAATGGACTTTGCTGCCGCTCAGCAACTCGACAACAAGAACATTATTAAGGTTTCATTTTACTCTTCCCTCACGATGTTCAGCAGTTAAATGAACTCATTGCAACTTGTTGTCATAAGTGCCTCCCTGAGTGCAAGTACTGGGCTTCATTTGTCTGGGAAATCGACTGTTTGGAGAAGCCCTGAATGTTGCATCCCTTGATTTGTTTGTGAATTACATCTACCCAAATACAGCCGGAGAGATTTGCCTAATGTTCTCTGCAGCAAAATCTTTGTCATTGATGATGCAGTCTGTACCTGCAGAGCATACAGGTACATCTCAGTAAATCAGAATGTCATCGTAGATTGAAAAGGTAATGTATTGTCAACAGCTCAATTCAAATAGTGAAATATTACAAATATAGATTCATTACACGAAAAGTGTAAAATTTCTTTTCATGATTTCTTTTATATAGAAGATTGTAATATAGTACATTTTTAAACAGAACATTTTTATCTGTAAAAAAGTAGTAGTGGCTTCTCTTCTCCTGTCCCAAAACCTTTGGATGATCAACAGATCCAAATAAGAGCTGATCATAGTTTAAAAGTTTAAACCTACACGCTGGCTTTGGATTTAAATGGAGCTTGACATCTTAACTTTTTACTATCTTAATTGCTACAAATGTTGTTAGCTTTATTGTGCTTGCTATGGAGTACATTGGTGCAAAAATGTTTTATTAATTGCTTCATAGATATAGTGAACATTGACATGTCTGACCTACACAACCGTGGGCAAGACTTCTAAACAAAGGAGGCTAAGCCACAGAATCTCATTGCTAAAGAAGCTGTTTGTTTAGAGAGTTTCTTATGTCAGCATGTTGATGGAAAGTTTAGTGGAAGAAAAATTATTTTTAAAAAGCTGTAATGCCTTAAATAACAACACTTGGAAAATATCGCTTTTGTGTTGATAAATATTATACACAAACCTTATTTTTAAAAAAAAGACTTTTTAATAAAATTGTGATTTATTGAGATGCTCCTGTAATATTCTGTACCTGTAATAATATATTTTATATTAATACTCTACTTTCCTATCTGGTATGTAAAAGGAGACAGAAAGCATGAATATTTGCATCACCACTTTTGCTTTTAATGGAAAGTGTTTTGTGTAGTAAACACCAAAGACAACAAATGAAAAATTAATGAACAATGTATTTTAGAGATATAGTTCACAGTGAATGCAGCACGATGCTCACTTCGGAATGATCATCAACTTTCTATTTTTATAGCGTCGCTGTTCAGCCCCTCAGAGTGGATTTTTATTCATCTCCTCTGTTTGAATTGTCATGTTAATTTATCCTATGAGTCTCGCCACATTGTGAAATTATAAGGACAATGAGCCCTGAAAAGCCAAGAAGTAGGATATTGAAGGGGAGAAGCGAACACTTTGCTGAACTCCCAAAGCTTCTGTTTTAATATTTAGCTCCTGTCAGTTAAAATCAAAAAAGTTCCTCACTTTCCCCTAAAGCTCGCAGAAAAAGAGCAGGGAAGCTGCTTCATGGGTGAAAGCCCTCGTGCATGAATATTTAATGGTTGCATTTTAACCAGAGTCATAAAATCCGAATGGATGTGGGTGAACAGAGAGAGCGTGCAAAGGAGGCTGTGTATGTTTCTTCACAGCCTGAACAGGGTGAATGAAAGTCATGTAACTCTTTCTGGCAACACGGCGAATCAAATATGCGGATGATGTTGGGCTAATTTAAAGCCCCGGCCACGCATAGCAATGTCTTTCAACCTGTTTTTGCAAGGGAAGCATCTTGTTCTTACAGCAAGATGAAGAAATCTGGGAACTAAATTGAAAGTGGTCCATTTTGACACTTCCTCAATGCACTCATGAAAGTGGATTTGATATACTTAATCCATTTGGCCAAGTTGACCAGATTCAGGGGTAACATTTATTCAATACTCATCTCTTTTAGGGTAATAGGCTTTGAGTCTCACAAAAGAGAGAGGAAAAAAAACCCGCAGATAGCAGTGTGTATTAAAATTGCAGCTTCTTCTTCCATTCTTGTCATGCATTTTTAAAATTCTGTTTAGCCCTCCACTGAGGCAGACCCGCAGCAGACACTGAGCTGATTGTTAACTTTGATAAAGCTCTGAGTTTGTGTGCAGCAGCAGCAGGGATGTTTTGTATGTAAGCTTTATTTTCACAGAGGTAATCGTTTGTCATCCTATATTGAATCAACTTAAATGGACTCATAAATCGCAATCACTTAACTCAGCTCCACTATTATGTTTAATCTTGCTTTGTGCAAAAAGGTCAGCCAGCATGTGGGTCGGGTTCCGGCTGCACAGATAATTCAGCCGCCCTTTTTATGGCTCCCTCTCTTGTAAAGCACCGGAAAAATCAGCAGCAAGGCAAACTAGTCGTATGGGGCTTAATGGCAGCAGCACATGATACACAGCAGCTACTGTTTATGTTTTCTCTCCTTGGATATCTTAATGCAGTGTTTTGAGGTGTGTGTGTGTGTGCGTGCGTGTGTGTGTATAGTTGGCAGCCCGTAGATAAGCTACAGTGGATGCCCTTATGGGAAACACAATAAAAGGCTTTCCCCTCCTGAAAGGTCCAAAGTGCAGTCGTCCACTCTGTGCAGCAACAGTGGAGCGATTGTGCAAATGGAGCTGTGAGTGGCGCTGGCAATACTGGCAAACCAGCTTATCGGTTGTGGGTGGGGGCGGGGGAGCGTACAGTGAAGGGGTGGGGTAATAAGTGGTTATAGTGTTTATCTCTTTTTATTGAGTGCCACCAACTTATAAGTCCATGCATTTTCGTCACATTTTTTTTTTTCCATGTCCAGGTGTGTTTATGTCAGTGTGTAACAAAATCACGATGCACGGAGAACACAAAAACGGTGTTACTGCACATTTCAGTAATTTACATTTCTGAAACCTGTTGTAAGACCCATAGATTAAAGTATAGGACTAGCATGAATGAAAGTATCGTAGGTAGTCAAAAACATGCAATATTGGAGATCGTAATGGAACTTTTTACATTTTAATTGCTTAAAGCTTTTTAATCATGCTACTTAAAAAGCAGAATTCTTCCAAGGGTTTAGAATGAGAATATCCAGGCCTCATTTCTTCCCCACAAAGTATTCCTCAACAAAATAAAACACATTTTATAAAGAATATCAAAAAGTCTGTGGAACAGCCAGTAAATGAATGTAAATTTAAAATGTAACTAAGTGTAATTTTAGAGCAGTTAGGGAATATCTGGACACATTTAGAATTTTAAAAGGTGTAAAACTGAGATTTTTAAATGTTGGATCTAATTAGCTTTTAAGATCCTGCACAAACCCAGCATGTTTAAAACCTCACAGTAGTTCTAAAAGATACAAGCTATACAATGCAAGAACCTTTTTTAGTATTTTAAGCTTTGAGTAACCGGCAGATGCTGACATTTCACTGGAAAAGTGGAATATTCCTTTAACTCCCCTACTCGGAATAGCACTGAGCAGATGTCAAATGGCTCTAACCAGGTAGGTTTGCTGGATAAGCCTGGTGATGACTATCAAAGTGTCAATATTTACATGACTTTGCCTATCTTGGTAACACATTTACTAATGTCTCTGTTTTTCGGCGTTAACGCTGCCTGGGAAGCACCAAAACGCTCTCCGCTCCTGTCTCATGCAGATACGACAGGGAATTTTATTTTTTTTTATCAAGCAGTTTGTTTGTTGGTAGCAGATTTCTTCCCCCCTCGTCTCAGAGCTGTTTGAGGTGTTGGAGGAATGTGTTGTGTGCTCAGATAGTTTACTCACTTGCAAGATAATCTGTAGTGCTTTCACTGCATTTCCTTTGGGACACAACACTCAGAAAAAAAAAAGGAAGTCTCAAGGTGCCTGTGTTAGCGCTTTAGATGTGACTCTGGGTTGGTAAATATTTAGAGAGCAAACATTTTGATACCAGCAGGGATTATAGTTGGGGGAAACATGTTTTTATTTCTTAGAATGGAAATGTCAGCATATATTGCACTGCGTAAGGCTACAGTTTTTATTTTAACAGAAAAACTATGCATCCGGCATTTGAAAACCTACGAATCTCACTGAGGATGTGAGATTGTGTGTTTCCAAGTTCAGCCCATCCAGACCCTTCCCCTGAAACTCATTCATTTTCTTTCTTAGAAAGCGTCCCATTCATCAGCGGTGATTGTAGCCGCCCACAAACAACCAAAGTATTTGTTCTGCTTCTTCACCTTGTTGGCTTTGCATGGCAGAAGGTGCTAGAGGTGGATGTTAAACATGTCAAGTGCTATCTGCCTCATTTACTTGGCCGCTGAATATTCATGGGCCTTTCTGCCGGTGTCAGCTTTCCAGACAACCGGCGGCCGGGTCCAGAGTCATCAAACAGGCTCGGACCTTTGACATGCTACTGCCGCTATCCTTCCCGGAGTTCTCTACGCAAGATATATTTATTTGTTTTCAGAACAAGATGGGGATTTTTTCAGAAAATGACAATCGCTTCCTGTTCTAATCTGTGTCCCGTACATGAGGACCTACACTGTATAGCTGCAATCACCAATTATTTTAGTTATCGGTTACTCTAACAACTAATTGATTAATTGGATTAAAAAAAAGTCAGGTCCTGACACTTATACGTTGCATATGAAATGCAAATGGATAAATAATTTAATACCTTTTTTAAATAAGAAAATAAGCATTTTATAGCTTAAAATTCAGCAACATAGCATTCGTTTAGTGTTTGATTATTTGTAGCAAAACGTGCATCTGCATCTAAAAAATACTCCTGACGTCAATATGTGAAAAGCTCAAACCTATCGATATAGTGTATAACTGATCTGTCAACAATTTTTTAATTAACCAATTAGCAATTGGATAGCAAAAAAGTTTTTGAGAGTTGATAAAATTTTGCAATAGAATTTGAAGCAGGTGAAGCTAAAACTTCAGAACTGGATAATAGAACATTATCCAGTTTTGGATAATGTTCTATCCAGAACTCCTCAAGTAGCAACTTGAGGAGTTCTGGATAGAACATTATTAAAAACAGGTTTTTTTGGCCTAATTTCTGCTCTGAGTATGTTGTTCTTTCAACAAGTTGCCTTTTTTGGAGTCTGTCTGGTCCAGTTAATGATGATGACTTGATTACAAAATCAGCTGCCGATTATTTTGCTAAACGATTCACCACATTTAATCAGATTAATCGCTTTGTCCCTACGTCACTGCTTCTGCAGAACAAACAGAGGATGAAGAAGTTGGAGAAGGCGAGAAGCCACAACCCCTGTGTGCTGCTTTAATGCCCGTTTACTCCCCGTAACACCTCCAGGGCTGCGCTCTGACCTCTGTGCGGATCCCGTGCCCCTCTTTACTCTCGTTCGTGCGTCTCTCACCGCTCCGAGGAGACCGCACCGAATTCCTTGTGCATTACAAGAGCTTTGAGGAGACACAGCCCTCCTCCTCCCCCCCACACACACCACCCCAGTTGCAGCTTGGTCTCGTCTAGACTGCCGTGACTGTTGTTTGGCAGCTACGCCGAGCTGCGGTGAGGGGGTCAGGCTGTTTAAGCAAGGCAGCAGAGGCTTCAGTGGTTGTCTCATTAAATATATGTTTCCTGTTAACATGAAAAGCTCTTGCCCTTTGTTGTTTCTTCCCTCAGATGAAAGGCACCCTCTACAGGCTGCCCACTGCCAGACGTCAGCTTGCTGACATGTTTAGTGCTGTAAATTAGTCATTTGCATGATGTTGCAATGAACTTGGAGCACTGTTAGAGGCGGCTTTAAGATTCTTTACATAAAGAAAAAAATAACAAACACTAACCCAAATGTGATAATGTCAAGTTTAGTTTACAGAAAAAGCCAAAGTTTTAAACTGGCCAATTCCAGAACAACACACCTCTTAATTTTGCCAAAGTCCATTAAACAGCTCCGGGATCCCAGGGAAATTTGTTTCTTTTTAGACTACAGCAAGGAATGTTGTGGTGGAACAAGCATTTAGGACTCTGGGGTCTAGTTTCAATGTGAAACGTGAAGCAATAGTATTGAGTGTGAAGAAGATGCAACTGTCAGCATTTACAAACATCGGGGCACAAAATAATTGAATTCAGTTATATTTTCAAGTATACTGATATTTGTTGATGCTTTATCATAGTATTTTTTTTTATTTGCTCATGATAATTGCCCATACCTAACTTAAAAATAAAAAATATATTTGATTATTGTTTTGATTAAGTAGATTGTTACTTTCCCTGGGTCAAACCGGTTTCACACCCATGCACTTAAACAATTTGTCATCAGTATGTTTTGCTTTTCAGTTACGTTTTTATGAAGGTAAATATTCTAGTGCCACCTATAATTGCTTTACTTGTGTATTGTTTTTGAAAAAATAAAATATTTCACTTTATTTCCACTGATTGGACCACTTTAACTCTCTTAAATATGACAAGTTATGAGCTATGGTTAAACCAAATTCACTGTTAGCAACCTCTTCAAGGAGATCACATTCAATTGAGTCATATCCACGTTTCTGTACAGAAAGACATGAGGCGAGTTGTGCCAAAAGAGGTATGAAACGTCCTCCAGACAGGTACAAATAATGCATAGTCAGTATAAAATGTTCTGTGGCAGGCGGCTCCTTTTCCTATCCAAGTTTAACATGGGTGTATCACAGAACCACTACTGTGAGACACTTCAGAAAAGTGTCTCAATTTTTCCCCAAGTTAAAACCAGCTGAGTGAATGTACTATGTGGGTCTTGATTAGGCTGGGGAAACAGCTTGAAGGCTGTAAATCTTGATACATAAGTATCTAGCTTCAGCAAGGCGAATTTCATCTCTTGTCATCTCCCCGTTGATTAGTATTGATTTGACAGTCTGAATTGGTCTCTTGGGTGGAAGTTGCATCAAATAATCCTGCTTTCTTCTGCCCAAATCCATTACGAGAGCTAGAGAAGGATTGCATCAGTGGCTTTCTGGCCACACAACAGTGAGCCGAATGTTTCCTGCAGGCATGAGAATAATAATGTTTTTCTTGCCTCACCGTTTTACCTCCTAATGAGAGAGGGAGCAAGTTGACCTAAAGAATTTTATTTGAGAAACATAGCTAAGGGGAGTCTCTTTTTCACTTGGCCGGCTTATATGAAAAGAGCTGCACCTGTGCTTCGTATAGACATGACGCTTTTCACAGTCAAAAAACAAAAACAAAAAAAATAACGTGGAAAGCAGTGCTGCTTGGACAAATCCCCCCACTGTCCATGGATGACACGGTCTGCTGTGCTTCTGCTGCCACCGGCGCCGCCACGCCGCTCCTTGGCTTGAATGCAAATGATGAAATGGAAAAGTTCCGGTGCAGTGAACACTTGCATGAAGACCGTAATTGGAGACTGCTACCAAAGAACTCCAAACAATTTTCTTTCATTAGGACTCCACACAGAGACAAAGCCACCAAGTTTGATTGTTAACTGCTGCTTCCCAAATGTCTGCTGCACGACAAAGAAGTGGGCTCTTATTCAGACAGAAAGCAGCACGAGAAGATGAGAGGCGATGATTTGAATAAGCATATCTGTTTTTGATATAACATAAAATATATATACTATGTGTTATCTTGTTCTGTCTAAGTCTCACGTTTTTGCTGCCAGATCACATTAAAAACAAAAGTACATGTCGACATGTCAGTAAAAATACACCCTGACATTCTCTTTATTTATTTATAAGACCAGAGCTTCTTGTACTGGATGATTGAGAGATTACACAGTACCTGGGATCACAGTCTGCTTGTTGCTCTGTTGTCCAATTTGCAAGGAGGCGTTTGAGGCTCACGGTTGCCTTGTTTAATTGAAGCAGGACCTCAGCTTGGTGGATTTTTAAGCCATTTCAAGTCTGAGTTGACACCCGAGAGTCAGAGTGTCTTTGGAAAGCAGATAAATGATTGATAAGAGAAGCAAAGCTGCTTCAAATCCTGCTCTGAGGACATGAATAATGAAGGACACTTTGGGCTCCTTCACTGGCATATGGGGAGGCAAGAGATTTCATTTATCCTTATAGTTTTTTATCCCCCCTCTGTTATTTTTGTAAGTATGTTGTTTGTTTGATTCATTGTTTGCATTTACGCAGGTACATTGTTTAAATTATTCCATGTTGTAAGGTTTTTGTCTATGGAATTTTAAGAATTCATATTTAGCTTTACTTTTATTTAAACTAGAAGATTGCTCAGAAAGTTCACCGAAAATTATTCAGATTTGCTCAGATATGTCAGTCTTGGCTGTATTTGCTTCTTAATTCCTAAACCAAGTTTCAAAGATTGTTTTAATGTATTCTGTTGGAGAAAAAAATCAAATTGGATTCTAGACAATATGATAACAATTCAGAAAAGCAGCAAACATAACATTATATTATAAAATAATAAAATGTGTTGAATATTTAAATTCTAATGAAATGTATTTATTCTGTGTTATTATCATTATTCTTAGATTGTTTGGGAGTTTTCAGCATGAACTGCCTGTTAACGGTTATTCCACTGTATCTCAATTGGATGCAGGTCCAGACTTTGACTAGGCCCCTCCAATACCTTCATCATTTTTTCCTTCAGGCACTCAAAGGAGGTGGGTGGTGTGCTTTGAATCATTGTTAAGCTGCATAACTTAAGTGTGCTTGACCTTAGGGTCATGAATTGATGTCCGGACACTTTTCTTGACCTTTTCTGCTTGAGAGCAGAATTCATGGTTCCATTAACTATGGCTAGTCATTCAAAACGGGACATAATGATTATGTATATTGACATCTGGGAAAAGCAGACTATTTGAAATACAATGTATTAGTGCAGAAAGAATATGTGCAGTAACAGTGGAAATATTATTGAAAAGTGTGTGAGCATCTGGATGAGACACAGATGTGCTGTTGGATTAAGTTTAGTACGTTCACCACTATTCCATGTTTTCTTTATTTGTGCATCTCACCAAAACCGTAAAAATAAATTTGCAATCTTTTCTAGACTGAATATAATATATTTTTAAAGAGCTTTCTGCCTACTTTATGTTGGCACAAAGGTTCCATTTAGGGGATTTCTTGATTTTGGTTAGTAATCACACCTAGCTGTGGCGAATTACCAGAAAATAATATAAAACAAATATTTTATAATTATTTGTTTATTATAAAAATAATTAGTCACTTGATAATTTGATTATCTGAAACATGTAATTGTGACAAAAAGGCAAAAAACAAATCCTTAAAGTGGAAAATACTTCTTTTAAAGCATGCTAATGTCGATGGATTTCACCAACAGAGCCTTTAAACTAGCTTAAATAATGTGGTGTCATTTATAGTGAGGGGGCTTGGAGCTTCTATGTTGCAAAGAATTAGCTTGAGCTGTGCTACACCAGCGTCTCCCCTCCCACTCCAAACCCTAACCAGCACTCAACAGTCAAGGAACGCACGCCTCAAAGTGGATCAAAGTAATTCCTTCCTACCTGTTTAAACAGAGCAGCTTGTTGACATGGTCTCAGTCATAAGCTCGATTGTTTTTGAAGGAGTAAAGTGGTGGAGGATGATTCCGGCTCGTGGGAATGCAATCTACCTGAAAAGATATCCTGACATGTGTTTTCTAAACACCAATTGTCTGACTTTGTGCTAAAAGGCAGCAAGGATCCGTTCAGTGGTATTTCTGTTATGCACAGGCGAACGTCCATTATTTATATATATCTATATATATATATATAAATATATAGATATATATATATATAGATATATAATCTCTGAGATGTTCTAATCGAT